>KK116969.1:134358-161072 GCA_000611955.2 Stegodyphus mimosarum
AGAGGCTACTGCACGATACGACAATCCAGCTTCACGAAGGCCGATGATTCTCCCTCGTTCAAACTCTGTAAGTTGTTCAAATCTCGCTCTCTTTCGTCGACGAGGCATAAGTACAGATTGAGTTAACGTTTACCACTAGCAGATAACCACCGATAACCATACACGCCTCGCTACAGCTGTCTATTTATTCGGATCCATCAGCCGTTCAGAGGGCGCTGCTCAGCATACGCATGCGCTACGGATTTGCAATTCTAATCATTTGCATATCATGCGCTACTTTGCATTTCCTGAAAATTTCAGCTCACTCGCGTAAGTCCTTCATGGTGTTGCAATTTTCACAAACGTGAGTGTATATATACTCATTGATCAACTTTGTGTTGGGCTTCAAAACAATTTATCCTTGATAAGTTCTGTCTGAAGCGTTGAGCTGAGGAGTTCGATATTTCATTTTATTTACTTATTTCATTCTGTAATTCTTCCAATACTGTAATTTTTACTTGTACTACCTTTGGGTACGACTTTCTTCGAAATACAAAAGAGTTAGGACCTTCATAGGAAAGAAATTGTAAACTTGCATTTAAGCTCCAACTATTTCCTTTTCTTTAAGAAAAAATTCATTTTTCTCGAACCTGCAGCAATTACGCAGGTCGTCTATTAGTTTTTAAATTTCGTTTTTGAAACCTTTTAAGAAAGCTTTGAGTGAATATGTGAGTGTATATATACCCACTCTGTTACTGGGCTCCGTGAGCTCAATTTTTTAAAAATTCTTATATGTTGGTAAATTGCGTATTTTTTGCTTTAAAAATGGTTAAATTATGTTGTTCTTATCTTGCGGTTAAGGTATTTATATCTTTAGTTAATCTGCATGCAATAGTTGTAGAATTATTAACAATTTAAAAGTTGTTTAAGTGCATCTAAATCTAATGTTTCTTATCTTAGCAGCCATACTTGTTTACATTTGATACTTAGCAGAATAGTGAAAGTCTTTGTGCGCCTTCGGTGTTTTTTTTCCGAGTGGGACCAAAAGGAAACTTTCAGTTTTGTGCACCGAAAATCTGCCTTCTTGCCTGCTGGCCGAATTGCTTGTTTTTGCGCAGGTACATTAATTTTAATTGCAATTTTTTTAAATTGTTTTATTTCTCTTTGGTGTTTTATGTTTTTGTATATCTTTCAATTTTTAAGGAAGCTGTTTTATATTTCTTTTATGTATTTTTGCCTTGCGGAGAAGTAAGGACTGAATTAATTAAATGAGAAACATATCTCTAATGAAATTCATGGAAATAAGTTTAAATGAAATGCAGGAAAAATGCGTATAATTTAATATTTCGTACAAGGAAGTCATGTGGTGTATACATAATTTTTTTTAGTTTAGAAGTACAGAAGCTTTTTTTTTCTTTATAACACCCTACTGTCAGTCTCTATGAAATAAAAAAAATTATACACTTCCCTTACTTATTTTTATAAGATTAAAAATCTTTTAATTTGTTAACAGAGGGATCAGTTAAATTTTACAGTTATTTTTCAAGACTTATTTGAATGATCCTTCTATCCTCGTCCCGATTAGTATCTTGCTCGATTTTTAATAGAGATGGAACGAATCCTAAATATTCTTCATTCGGACCCTAAGACGGTTCCCGAAATTATCGAATCTCTTCATATAAAAACTAGAAGAACAAGGAAAAAAACCTTTCATTTAAGGATATTTAGATTTTTATGAAAGCAAAATCTGAAATCTGCTTTTAATTGCAACAGAATTTTAAATTCAGTTTTAAAAATTCGCATTTAATGATAAAAAAGAAATAACCGTAGTTCGGCCGAAGAGTTACGTAACTAAAATTCTTGCAACTCGAGTTTAATTTTTTCAGTATAGTTTAACAAGATAGGTCATAATAAAAGTTAAAATATTTTGCATTTTTCAACAATATGTTTAAATTTAAATACTTGTAGAAGTTGGAAGATTATTTTAAAAGCTGACATACTTCTAATTATCTAAATTATCATAATTAATTCTAAATCTTGAAAGTCATTAAAATGACACTGACAGGTGCTTCGAGGTCGTACTGCTGATTTAGGCCAACTTCAAATGGCAACAATCATTTTAATTTTTGATTAATTATATTTATATTGGACGCCGATTACACTAATTTTACAAAGTTTGAGTTAAAGTATTCAAAGCGCTTTAGGCAGAATTAGTTTTGAATGATGGAAAAAATTAAAGATTTATGCTTTCGAATCAGTTTTTCTCTTTAATTTTATTTTGAATTTTGAGCTATTTTTTAATGCGAGAATTTCAAATACTTCTTCCAAATTTTGCATAACAAACTAATATTGTAGTTTCACAGATACAAATACATGTATAGAAGCACAACAAAATAACAATTCTGAATTTCATATTTTTTCCGTGCCTATCCAATTAAATGCTACTAGAAACTGTATTCCTAAATACTTACCTAAGTAATAAGGAATCATTGTTATTTGTTCTCACATCTCAGAAGTTCCTAAAAACCTGCATTACCTTCGACTTCGTTTCATATTACAGATACCGCCATTTAAAAAACGCATTCAGTATGTGATCAATATTTAATGCTGTATTTCATTAAAATTGACTCAGGTGCATATCACAAAAGAAAGTTTTTATTATCTGTCCATTAGCACCCACTTAATTGCTTATGATATTTGCACATAGATATTCAAAGTCGGGATCGGGAGAAAAAGTGAATATCATTTCGTGAGCATTTTTACAGTAATTAATGTTTCTTATGCATATATTATTCGATAATCTCTTAGGAATACAAGTTTATTCAGTTTTGAATTAGAATGCGAAATCCCCATGCTAATTTTCAAGGAAACCACTGTCTTCCGAACCTTTAGATATGATTATTCATGAAGAACCATACATTATTCAAATATGTTTCTTGATTTAAACATTTCAAACATTTTTCTAAATGATTTAACACTTTTCTGTTCAAAAACGTATATTGTTCAGTAATTAGCAATACATTTGAATAGCTGCTTATTGATTATTTTTAAATAAATTCCAAACTTTGTCGCCTAAAGCAGGTAAGTAATGCCATTCACCAAAATTTCTACAAACCCTAAAAATCGTTTTTTCTTTGTAATTTATCGCTTCGTGAGACAATATTATTCTAAGAGAAAAAAGTATTTCATATTCTGAATCTCTAAATTCTTCTTTCTCCAAAAGTAAAATCCTTATCTGCCCTAAGCCAGTTGAATCCAGATACATTATGCCTCATTTCCCTTTTATCTCACGAAGAAGAATCTTTCGTGCAAGACATCATGCGTTTCTTAAGTTTCTTCTTTTTTTCTGTATAAAAGCATTGATTGTATTTTGATTGTTCAATGTTTTAATGTTTCAAGAACTGTTTTACTTTTAGAGTTTTTACCGAGTCGAATGTGTTTACTTAATTCCATCAGGGACAATAAATAAGAGTGTTGGAGTAAATAAGGCAATTTTGCATATTTTTCAAATAGCCTCCAGAAAAGAAAAAGTAATTTTTTCCCCAAACCGAAAAAAATGCTGATTAAAGGTTTCGTTAAATAAAGCACATGTACCATAAATTATAATGGAGCTCTCGAAACAAATACGAACTATTTTCTGGTTTCAAAAATTCTTTAGGTTTCATATGTAGCAGGAAACTGCAAGTTGTAACTGGTAATCAGTATTAATGCTGCTTTAATACACAATATGAGAAAAATGTTTTGTGTTAAGCATAATTAGTCCATGGATGACAGCGATTCTAGTGCGAAAGATTCTTCAAAATCTTCGTTGATTAGAAAAATTAGGAACATTAGGAAAGTTAAAGAAAAAAATTATATTTGAATTTGAATTTTATATGATAATTTATTGGCTATCATATCGATAAGCATGGAATAAACCTTGGATTGTTATGTGTTACAATAAATAAAATAAAGTAAAAAAAATTAATACGTAATTAATACATAATCCCTTCGGTGTATTTATCCGATATGCTAAAACAATTTTCTCAAAAAGAAATGGCTAATTACATATAGAATTTTCCTTCCCAAATCAGATGAAAACCATGTTGCACTAAATCGATTTTGCAGTCTTTAAAAGAAAGTTTTAGACTATAAAGAATTATTAATATTTCACCCCATTAAGATTTAATTCAATACAATAAAATATTTAAATTTCATGTAAATAAAATTAACTCATTTATTTTCGATATCTCCCCTTATCGCTATACACTATCACTATCGGTTTAAATATTACATTTTCAAAGTTTTAATTTATGAACCAAACGACACCATATTAAATATTATTATAAAAAATGCATACATTATACAGGATGTATCAGTACATGCGACACCATCCCTCTACCAATACGGTTCATCGGTATAGCGCCATGTCCACCTTTAACTAGATAACCCTGTGCTAATACACTAAGACATAAACATATATACAAATTAGGTACCTAATACAGTGCTAAAGCTAATTAATGTTAGACACTAGATAATACATTGCCATGTTATAAGGTGTATACAAAAGCATTTATACGGTATAAGGATCTTAAGTTGACTAACCTTTATTTTATTTTCAAACTTTACTATCATCTCTTATTTTTCACTTCCGGCCGGAATTAGCGCGTGAATATGTTTATGCAAACTGTACTTGCTAACGCTTTAGTATTTAAGTTGTGGTTTTTTGCCAAGAGCGTAGTAGAAGGAGAGAGAGTGAACCATCTTGCTACGAGTCTTCATGCGAGCTTACCATCAGTTACTGTCCGCCTTTAAGACCAGAGGTTTTAATCCTCTTGAAAGTTAAAGACGTAGTGCAGTCTTCCGCAGTTTGCATACTACAGACGTAGTAATTTAAAAGGCTCGTCTTAGTGCTAGTCATCCGCGTAAAATATTAAAAGTTAGCTTCTATTTAAATTTTAGTTAGTTAGTAGTCTTATATTCTTTTACGTTCAGACCACAAGTCTTTATATCGCGAACTGCAGGAACGTATGTAAAATAGATAAGCAAATAAAGGGGAATTTTAACCCTTCTTGTCTTTGTTGTATCGTCTACACACGCACGAACATAGCTTTTAGTAAGCTCCCTGTTCCTACTCAGGACTCCAGTTATGTTTGCAAAATCAACTAGACGAAACAGTAGTCCTGATAGTAGGGCCCGAAAGAGAAGACCTATGGCCAACTTTCAAGAGGAAGTTGATGAACCCGTGGTATCGGCTCAAAATTCAGAAATGCCAGCTGCAAACCCTAGACGGATTCGGGTACATCGTCCAGACCATGCGAGCATTATTGAAGCCAGCAGTGAGCTCCGATGGGAATTCAGCGTTTAATAACTTTTTGAAAAAATTAGATGACCACTTTATGTTGCATCCAGTCCATGAGTTCCAAACAGTGACTTTGGTTACTAGCGCGTTGAGGGGTCAAGTGCTTATTTGGTTCAAGTACATCGAAAAAAGTTTCTTGGGCCAACCGGGAAGTCCTACCTACACTTACGAAAATTTCAAGACCTCCATAGTAAAGGCCTTTCCAGTAGTAAGAAATCGTACGAAATTAGAAGCGGAATTCAGCACATACCGTCAAAGAATTGAGGAACTCTCAAGCTTCATTTTAAGAAGAATACAATTATTTAAGCTTTTGTATGGAAGCCGGCCGGATCCTGAAATAATACAAGTAATTTTACTTAGGTTACTTCCCCAGGTACAAGACTTTATCGAATTAAGGAATCCGACGAGTTTGGAAAAATTATTTGAGCTCGCAATTCAGTTTGAAAGCAGAAGAACGGCGGACATTGAAAGAAGATGCCAGTACGAATCCAATTTGGTGCGCCAAGGCCACAGCAGAGGCAAGACCGCGGCTACGGAAGCAAGTCGACTCAGTGGTCAAAGAAACCTGAATTAAAGTTAAGTGTAGTTAAAGTTAACTGTATGTTTTCAAATGTGTAGAATTATGACATGTTGATGTGTTCTTATATACATGTGAACTGTTACGATAAAATATAAGGTACTGTGATGTGCTAAAAGTGACAGCATTATATGAATGTAAAAGTTTAAAACAGCTGAGTTAAAAGAATGTGACTGCATAAATGCAACTTAACGCATGGTGAATATGCGCTAAATTTGGAATGAACGAATGTAGTTAGGCTCTCTGCTGCTACACTGCAGAGTTAGCCACTTATTTTAGAATAGTATGTTAGGGTTCAGAGATGAATGTAAGGTGTGTTCTGAGGTCTTGTTATGTTGAATTTTAACATGTTAGTGTTTTGATTGTAGGCGGTAGTGCTGAGCAGAAATTTCTCTTTTTAGGTAATGTAACTGATGAAGAATAATTTTCCCTTTAGAAAATATTGTAAAATGCTTTTTACATAATTTATAGGTTATATAGTTTTAGTGAGAAGTTTTTGTAAAAGATTGGCCTCGCGTTAGAATTTAGAATTAAAAGTTTTCAACAAGTTCGTTTAGTGTTTAGTTTCAAAATTATTATTCCAAACTTTCAGGAGAGAGTACACCTAAACGATGGAAATCACATAGCAATGCATGGTCGGAAACGCTTTCCTGGCGCAGTAGTGACGACACAAAACGCAAAGAAGGAAAGACACAGTGAGACAAAACATGTTTTAGTATGTTTAGTACACCAGAAAGCTACAAATAAGAACAAAAACAAACATCGCTCATCATTAAAGAAGGCGATCGAAACTAAGATTCCGGACCGTGATGCAGGCCTCACTTCTCTGGCGCATGGAAGATCTGCATCAGGAATGGAAGATCGCATGGAAGATGCATGACGCACGGTTCCTGCATAATGGTTCGGGTCGTAATTTCAAACACGTTTGATGATTATCTTTGTCGCTTTATGTTTTTTTTTCATTGTTTTTGTTGTACTCCGAATAATAAAATATTTTCTCACCCCGTTCGTGTCCATTCTTTCTTGACATTTGTGTCGTCACTACCGCGTTAAGGAAAGCATTTTATGAGCTATGTGATTTCCCATCGCCCAGATGTACTGTATCTTTCCTGAAAGTTTGTCACCGCTGTACTGATACACCCTGTATATGCTTTATATACTGGTTTGGCTACTAACTCAGCCGAACAGGCTGGCTGATTAGCTGGTTTTCGTGTGTTTCTTCATGTGCAACGTGAATACGAGCAATTTTCCCTCAGGAAGACCACCATGAAAGCCCATAGGCAGAAGTCCTCGTGGCTTTGATAGACAAAAAGATAATCATACGGACTATACAATTAAATAAAATTCAGTCTTAGATTACTGTTAGATTAATTTTTCCCACTTGCAAAATTTTAAATTCCATCTAATGAGTTCACTTTTCGTTTGTAATGTTCCTCTATTACGATTCGTTCAAAATTCAAACTTTTTTAAATATGTAAATTTAATGTAAAAAAGTTTTTATTAAGTTTCTTTACAATACATTTAATAAAGTAGTTAAGATTTCTAATAAGATTTCTTAGTATTTAGGACTGCGTATTCAGTAAGATCAGAAACGATGAATGTAATGAAAATTAAAAAAAATTAATATTAATTTTAAATTATATACTGCCTGGAATAACACTTTCTATTTTTTAGTAATACGCTTCCTTTTGAAATGAATCTGAAAGCTAGTGATATTGTTCTTGAAGAAAATAGCACTTTCTTCAAGAACAATATCATTAAAAATAAGCTAGCCTACTTTTTACTTCTCACGTATCAGTTTTAAAATCCTTTCGAATTAAAGGTATTGATACTTGTATTTTAATGCATTGTGGACTTCTTGTGGTTATATTTATTATATAATATTAAAAAAACACTTTTGTTAAATGCATTATAATCCATTCTATTTTATATAATAATTATTAAATATGATCTACTGCACTGTGAATTTTTAATTACTCTTTAGATTTTATGGATATTTTTCGAAAACAGCCTTGGTAGCGCCGATTTGGCTTCTTTAAGGGTATGGGCGACATTCCATCATACCAACGGAAGTAAATACTACAGAATAAGTACTACAGTAATTAATACTACAGTAATAAATACTAATTACTATACTACAATAATAAATACTAATAATAAGTACTACAGATAATAAGTAATACTACAGATAATCCCTTAGCAAAGGAAAAGTATTACGGCTGTCTCCCTAGGGGAAGTACGTCATCGAATGACAACCATTGCCTGCCATACCACAATAAGCTGTTTCTCCCTTTTTGGCGTCAAGGCTGTTCTCCGAACAATATCCGATTTTATTAACTCTATGACGGGGATCCTTTCTTGCAAAGATTTTGTTTTATGTTGAATTTTTTGTTTTACGCCGCGTATTTTATTTTATTATTTAATTTTTAGTACTTTGTCATCTGCTTTTTTTATACTGACACCAATCTCTGTGTCTGTCGAGAAATTGGTACGGCAGACCATCGTATCCTTTGCCCACTTACCAGAGAACACCACCTTAAAGTGTAGAGACATTAGGTTATTTCGAAGCATGAGACATGAAAAATGAGCAAAGCCCTCGACAGGACTCGAACTACAAACCTCTCGAATACGCGCCGAGCGTGCTTACCACTAAACCACGAAAGCATGCGAAGAAGGCGGGAGAAATACCTTATGTAGTCCCCCTTTTAAAAGGAGACTGGGGAGTAGGGGACCCAGTCGCTAAATCCTGATGGTGGAGAATCATCATCCACCACCCTTTTAGTTCGGGCGCCACTGTAGAGATATTAGGTTATTTCGAAGCAGGAAACATGAAAAATGAGCAACGCCCTCGCCGGGACTCGAACTATGGACCTAAACTCTTGGTAGAATGATGGTATCTCCATCAACTATCAATTATTTACTGAAGTATGACTTTTGAAAATTTGTTACTTTTAATGCAGGATTTTCTAATTATTTTGTTTTGTGCTGTTGGCATCCCGTACTATTAAATGATAACTACTAAGATTTGACTTTTAATTCAGGAGATATTTTAGTTGAGTCTTCTGGCTGATTTAATTTATATTCCTGATTTCTCTTAAAATTTTATTACTTTTCTTTACATCTAAACAGATGTATTTATAATGTTATGTCTTATTAATATGTTATTTGTTATTGCGATACATTGAATACTCTTATGTAAGCAGAAAATTTCAGCACGTTTGAAAAAAAAAAAAAACAATTTCATTTTCTTACAATTTGTACAATTTAATGCAGGTAGCTGCGTATATGTAAAATATTAGCTCAAATATCATCCCTAATAATTTAGATGCGTTTTCCCATGACAAAAGTGGTAATTACGAAAGTTGAGGATGTATCCTGGAAATTTATAAATTTTACCTAAAAGACTAATGTATTTTAAGAACAGTCAGATTAAAGTTGTGAACAATGTGGAACATCTGTAAAATATTTTCTTTCATTCTGAAAGCAAAATAGAGATTTTTTAACAAATCTTCAGGCTTAGTCTCTTGTCATAGATGTAGAAAACAAAAAAGACTTACTGATCACAAGTTAAAATAAAATTTGATGAAATTACTATTTTCCTTCCTTTCGTATTAAGTATAAGCCCTGTATATGACATATAAAATATTTTACACAAAGTAAAACTCTTTAATACATTATAGACGCGATTCTCAACCAGTGGTAAGCAACACAAAAATAGTTGGTGCTCAAAGAAACCTGGTATAAAGTATTTTTAAATATTAAATCCTCACGTCAAATATGCCAACATCCTATTTAACTTTTTTTTCTAACACTCTTAAATTTATACGATGTTTGTTCAAGGTCAATAGCAGCTGATAGGCTTTAGCAAAATAACCCGTTTTTATTTTCACCAATATTCTTTTAGCCATAGACAGAACAAATTTTGTCATAAATGATGTTTTTAAAAGGAATAATAGAAATGGATGTTGTATTTAATAGAAAATAGTCATGCGTATCTATAAAAAGATAATATACACTCACGTTTGTGAAAATTGCAACACCATGAAGGACTTACGCGAGTGAGCTGAAATTTTCAGGAAATGCAAAGTAGCGCATGATATGCAAATGATTAGAATTGCAAATCCGTAGCGCATGCGTATGCTGAGCAGCGCCCTCTGAACGGCTGATGGATCCGAATAAATAGACGGCTGTAGCGAGGCGTGTATGGTTATCGGTGGTTATCTGCTAGTGGTAAACGTTAACTCAATCTGTACTTATGCCTCGTCGACGAAAGAGAGCGAGATTTGAACAACTTACAGAGTTTGAACGAGGGAGAATCATCGGCCTTCGTGAAGCTGGATTGTCGTATCGTGCAGTAGCCTCTCGTGTGCAGCGTAACAGCAGCACAGTGATGCGCGTTTGGAAGCAGTGGACGGACGAGTGTCGGACAACTCGGAAATCCGGGAGTGGACCCCGAAATGTGACGTCAGCTCGCGATGATAGACACCTGGTCCGCATGGCGCGGACGGACCGTACAGCTTCCTCTAGACAATTGGCAGCACTGTGGTCAATAGCTACAGGTGTTTCATTGTGTGCTTCATCAATTCGTAGACGTCTGCTGCAGTGTGGACTGCGCGCACGGACTCCTTTATACAGGATCCCCCTAACGCACGACCATCGCCGCCTGCGGCTACAATGGGCCAATCAGCATAGAGACTGGCGTGCTGATTGGCAGCATGTCGTGTTTTCTGACGAATCCCGCTTTAATTTGTGGTACCATGATGGCCGCATTCGTGTCAGACGCTATGCCGGTGAACGCCACCTTCCGGAGTGCATTATCGAACGCCACAGTGGACGAACACCCGGAGTTATGGTCTGGGGCGCCATAGCATATCATAGACGATCTCAATTGCTACGAATTGTGGGCAATCTGAACAGCAACCGGTATATCCGTGAAGTTCTACAGCCCGAAGCTGTTCCCTTCCTTCAAAGCTTGCCAGGCGCTGTATTTCAACAGGACAATGCCCGCCCTCATACTGCTCGGATTGTTAAATCCTTCTTTGCAGCGCAGCAGGTACAGCTTCTTCCTTGGCCTGCGTGTTCCCCGGATATGTCGCCAATTGAACATGTGTGGGATGTCATTGGTCGGCGTCTTGCTCGTGATCCTCGTCCTGTTGCGTCTGCAGACGAACTTTGGGTACGCGTACAAACGATATGGAATGCTCTTCCTCAGTCAGACATTCAAACTTTGTTTGACTCCATGCCACGTCGTGTAGCAGCACTTATTGCGGCGCGTGGTGGCCACACAAAATACTGATTCTGATCTCTTGTTCTTGTTTGTTTGCTTTGAACATTTAATCATTTATTTGTACCACTACCACTCAACTGTGTATTAAATTGCATTCAATTATGACGATTCCTTCTTGGTGTTGCAATTTTCACAAACGTGAGTGTAGTATCTCATTAATTCTTTTAGAGTTGATCCATTTATTAGCTAATCTGCACTTTATACAGCCACCATTTCTGGAATCATATTTCTCTATTTTCAATTAGTATAAATGTTTACGTCGATTTGCTGTTTCTAAAAGCAGATATTTTGTCTTCTTGTTGTTCTGTGTTCCTTACTTTTCTGTGCGATTTGAGAATATCATCGTTTGTTTTTGAATAACTCATATTATGCATTTAAATATTTGTTAAAAAAATAATACAACAAACCTAGATTTTCACAATGGAAAAATGGCTAGGATTGACTAAACGGAAAAGTGACGATTAACAGGTGATGGATCCAGAACAATCTACTAGCATTAAGACTACTGAAAAGGAAAGAAAAAATGTTTCTAGAAAATATAACGAAAGTTATTTATCATTTGGGTTTACTTGGAATGGAGGCGAAATGGACCCTGAACCTCAACATGTTTATTTGCGACTAACTTTTATCCAATCAAAGTATGAAACCACTGTTTCTTAAGAGGCATCTTGAATCTAAAGCATGCCAGTTTAAAGGATAAATCTGAAGAATATTTTAAGAGGAAATTAGGAGTTCAAAAATAGTAAACAAATAATGAAAGATTTTGTTACTTCAAGTGAAAAAGCTTTGGAAGCTAGTTACCTAGTAAGTCTAAAAATTGCCAAGACTGGGCAGGCTCAGACCTTTGGAGAAAACCTTATATTACCAGCAGCTAAAGATATCGTTTTAATATTATTCAACAAAAAAACGGCTGATGAACTTAATAATATTCCATTATCAAATGATACAGCAAGTCGACAAGTACATGGAAAGGTCAAATCGTCAAGCTTTAGTAGCAAAAACAATCCCCGAAAACCTGAAAATCGTTTCGAATCAAGCTGTGAAAATTATTACTTTTATTAAAGATTAAATTCAAGAATATTTACGATTTTATGCCAAGAGATGAGCAATGAGCATGAAACATTTGTTATATTCCGAAATATGAGAAAGCTTTAAATCTCCTTTTGAACGTCGATCAAAAATTCAAATTTTCCTCTGTGATTCAAAATTTAAATTGCAAAAATGTTTATTTAGTTAATTATGGCGCATTTGGCATATTTAGCTGATATTTTTGGGAAGTTGAATGAATTAAATTTAGGATTACAAGGACAAAGTGTTAATTTGTTTATCAACAGAGATGAAATAAATGCAATGATACAAAAACTCTAGCTAAAAAATTCAAAGAATTGGATAATAATATTTTAAGCTTTTTATGACGTTTAGAAAGTTTCTAACCAAAAACAATTTAAAAATAAAAGAAAAATTAGCATCCGCCATTAAAAATCATTGTTTTCACTTGCTAAATAATTTCAACATGTATTTTCTTGAGCGTTATGATAAAGGAAATTGGATGAGGATTTTGTTTTGTTCAAATATACCTGAAATTTTACCTCGTGAAGAAAAAGAACAATTTATAGAAATTTCCTGTGATTGAACTGTAACTGAAGATTTAAAAAATAACACACTTTTTAACTTTTGGCTGAACCGAAAAAAAAGGAATTTAAAGCATTTCATAAATTTATTAAATTTTTATTGCCCTTTTGCACAACCTATTTGTGTGAACGAAGATTTTCTTCCGTGTTATATTTTAAAATTAAATACGGAAGAAAATTAAATGTGGACGCTAATTTACAGTTAAAACTAAGTAAAATAAGAACAGATATAAAGAAATTGATCTCTCTTAAACAGGCTCAAATTTAGCACTAAATTTTAGAATTAAAGTATTATAATTTAAATTTTTATAATTAAAATGTAAACGTGTGCATATCTAATACAAACAGCCAATAGGTTGTGCAAATGGCAAAATGTATATATATTTCTTTTAATATTTCTATTAAGAAATTGATAAATAATAATTGTAAAATGTAGTGGTGGTACTAAAGTTTTCAAATTTTTGTTTAGATGGTAGACATTAGTCAAAAGGTTGAGAACCGCTGCACTATAGAAAATTCAGGCAGAGATAAAACTCGGATTTCTTTTCTATGTATTTTCAATATTTACATACATTTCTGTAAATTAATATCGTTTCCTACTTCTTGTATTTTCGGAAAATTTTGAAAAATAAGCTGTCATGGTAATAAAAACTAATAGTATCAAATATGAGCTTTCAAGTTCATTTAATTATATGAATATAACTCTCCTGCAGATGAAAAAAAGCATGATCTCACAAAGCTTCAAAAGTATGTTTGGTCTGTCGTATAAAAAGAAAAATTGTCTAGTCTCGTTCTCAGACAATTTTTTGCAACTCAAGAAAGTTGACGCAGTGTCAGATGTTTTCAAGAAACAACATTATTCTGCCTCAGACTACTAGATATCATCTTTAAATGCAAAATGAGTAGGTAAGAGTAAATAAGGTATTGAATTTGAGGAGACTTCTTTTGCCGAATCAGATAAAACAGACAGTCAAATGAAAAAAGTCATTATAGAAGGTTTATAAATTAGCAAAAATAAATTTAAACTCTTTAAATAAATTTGAAAGATTATGCTGATTACGGGAAAGTTTAGAGAAAATATATGTTACCAGTTGCGTAAATTTTTGCCTTATACCTAGGATAAGATTTGCATTTCTTTTGATGCAGAATTTCAAAACCCTGTTGATTTAACTATTATTACTTGCATTATAAATCAGTTTGTAGTCAAAGCAGAGACGAACATTCCTCTTAAAGACTTAAATGTTAAACTAGGTTAAATCAGGAAAAGCTTATAAAGATATAATTAAAGTTATTTATTAATCTTTTAAAGTTATAACTGAAATAAAATAGGAAAAGAGATAAACAAATAGAAATCAGTAAAATGAAGATTTTTATTTCTCGCCTCACTTGCTTTTGAACATAATTTGCATTATTTTAAATTATTTACAATTTTTAAACATTCCTTGAAAAAGTCATAAATTATTAACTTTAATCCATTAGATTCTGAAATATTTGAAAACAACAAATAGCTGCAAACTTTTACCGTCTTTTATTTTAATCATAGTTTCTAAATTTCCGATTCATTCTAACAATGGGAAATGCAATTGGACTTGATTGACGGTACAATTCTCAAAGTACTAAAGAAATAAGAATAAAATATAAGAGGAATTTAATCAATTAAGGAATATGATGTCCTTTCATTCCGCTGAACTGAATTGCCTTACATTACTGCATTTATTAAATTTTAAATGGCATTCATCTAATTCTGAAGCATTTTACTTAGATCACATTATTTTTGGCACTTTTGCTGACATTTTTGGAGGAGATTAAGAAATTCGAAATTTTACAATACAGAATTTCACCACGTGATTTCTTGTTTTTTTAAGGATTTGAAAATTTATTAATTTACTTAAAATTGAAGGATATTTTATATTCTTCACCATTTTCATGCTGTTAAATTGATAGCTTTTAAAATATAGTTTTTAAATATATACTTATTCGAAGAAGTTTCATATCCTTGCATTAAATTCGGCTATATATAGCCACTTATTTATTAGAAACGAACTGATGAGCGAAGCAACATTCAGCGCAACACGAGGGCTAAGGAAATTAACGCAAGTTGATATTCAGCTTTAAATGAATGGAAATCTGCAGAAACAGTTTCCTCCTACTGAATCAGATTTCTGCTTCATCGAATAATTTTCACTTGCAAAATAATTTGAGAGCACGACGATTTCGTTATACATCTACTGATCAAAACGGAACAGGAAAAGCCTGGAAACTTTTGTTGTCGCTTTCTAAACCTTGGCTCTCACAGAAGTGGGTGACTCTCACCATTAATAACGATAACGTGCTTCTGCCCACCCCACCTTCCAGAGTCGCTTGGAGTTTGGAACTTTCGTCGCTCAATTAAGTCCACGGAACAAGCTGTGCCCCGTGCTTCTTTTCGGCAATCAACTTTGATGCAGAAGTAATTAAATGCGACGTTCTCCAAACTGCCTGTAACCGTATCCGCGGGTAATTAGGGTAATTTGAAGAATGATTCAGCTGAGGGGCTGCGTAAAAGGAGATGAGCTGTTGGTGCAGTTTCTTTCTCATTACAAGTCAGAATTTCCTTCACTTTCATTCGCTTTTTACATGAATAATACCTATCCGAAGTACTCATAATTGGACTTCTAATTCAAAGCCATTTCTGCACATTCCCATCTGTAAGCATCTGGGTACATACATGTTAGTAATTTATATTATAAAAGGACGTGAACAATCACCAATCAAACGAAATTTTATTATCTTAAAAAATATGCGAATTCATTTAAAACATTTGCACTTAATTACTAGTAAACTTCATATTCAAAGTTCAAAATGATTGTCAATCAAACTGAAGAATGATATAAATATAATATTCACACATGTGAACTCAGTTATCAATCATATTATCATAGCAGTATAATTTGCAAACTTATTCATTCAAATACATTAAGCTATTCTGAATAATTAGATAGCTGAGCTTTCTAGAATCTTGATTTGAATTACATGGGCTAGCTCAGGCATATATATATTTTCACTTTGAACATAATGGCCAATTTTGTGGAATCCGTAGAAATTTGAAAGAACTAAGAATAAATCACGTTATTTACAAGTATAAAACTGAAAAATAAATAAATTATATATAATATAAAATAATGGACAAAGTTCACGTAGATATTTGTCTGTGTTATTCGTTCATAAATGCAAAAGATATAAAAATGTATTAAAAAGTGAAAATTTGCCAAGATAAGTGTGCACAAAGGTTTACTGACGGCTTCATAGGAACATAAAATAAATGGATAAACGTAAAAATGCAATATTTAATCTTGCCCACAATTTGGGTTCTGCTAAAATTATCCAGAAAGCTGGCTCTATTAGGGAATTGGATTTTCTTGAAGCCTTTTACATTCACAAAAACTTATCCTGTTTAGTCAATGACTTCAATTCCAATACAGTCTTGCCTAATACCTTCAAAATTCTACTAACTTAACCCTTCATTTTTCGTTACTATTTCTGCAACAGATGGTGCTATCGGCTCTTCCACTGGTCGCCTGTGGGTATAAATATGATCGACATTCGCTTTCTCGCTTTTGCAGAATTTTTTGCTCCTGATGAAGGGGGACCCGTTTTGCCCTCGAAATAGATTGGGATTTTACAAAATTTACGCCGAATACAATACGATTTGCCTGTCTTATTAACAATGTAACTATTATATTGAAACTTTGGTTTAACAAGCAAATATTTTGTACGCAATTGTTTCGTTAGTATGAACTATTTAAAACGTATTATACTTCATTTCAGGAAGATGTGCGCCACGCTTCAGTGACAAATGTTACTATTGAAAGTTTCATTGTATCTGTGCTGGAACAAAATACAAAACAATAAATCTTTTCAAACTTCAACAATACAGTCTCAAAGGGGATCTATTTAAGAACTGAATTATTTTCTCATTATATTAATAGAAATATAAAAATTAAGTAATTTAACTTTTACACAAAACAAAATTTCTACGCGTTTTGAATACACTTTCTTATTTTTTTTCTGTGTTCAGCAATTTAAGTATTATTGAGATAATTAATTGGTAATGATTCGTTATTGCTTTCATTTGAATAAAGTGTGAAGAGTAAACGACAGTTTTCATTGCGTTTTTGAGTGCGAGTTTCATGCGAGTGTTAGATTGTCTACGACACATATCTGTACAACAATGCCTAATTTTACATTCACGGAGAGAACTAAAAATATATTTTCTGCTTTACTTCTTAAGTTTGTGAAGAGTAGTTATAAAACTGCGTTAGATAAAAACATGCTTATCAAACATGAAAATTCCTCCTTTCTTCATGAATGAGAAAAACAGATTTTTAGCTTGTTATTAGGTATAATCAAAGCAAAAAGGAATACGGCCTGGTTCATTAATGATGATAAAATTTAATTAGACGTTCCTTGCATGTTATAGTAATTTTCTTCTTCTTCTTATTATTATTATCATTTATTATTGATACTCAAATGCAATTTTGCCTTCTATCCGTTATATAACTTTCGAAATAACACGCAACGTATAACGGTTATCTTTACTCACATTAGTTAGCGTTAGTCAAATCACACCGTTAACTTAACCACTCAGAAGCAATTTCTTCAAGTTTATCATATCAAAGAAAGTTTTAATTCCATTTGAAATGTTATAGCTTTAAAATAGTTTCACATCTTTTAATGATTACCAGTTACTTTTACAAACATGGAATATAAATTGGATTTACTATTAAAGTATATATTTTTAAGTTTCCATAACAATTCCAACAATTTGTATCTTTATTTTATTTTATCTTCTTTTGTAGGAATAATACATTCACAATCGGTTGACAGTTTTCAAACATTCCTTAAATATATATATCATAATCAACTGCTGGAACTTGGGCAATTATAGTTTAATTTTGCATACAACCAATGCATATGTGCCAATATTTTTTGCTTTAGCAAGTTTGGAACAGGAAGAAATTTGTATATACTTTTTATTTAATTAATCAGTTTATTTTGCAATTTATCAAACATTTAACAAACCTTTCGTAATTCCCTGTAATCTTGAATGTTAACACACTTTATTTTAAATAAAATTTGGGATTTTAAGGAAAAAAAAAGATCATAATGTAACTGAAAATTAGTAATACTTCTCACACCAGTTAAAAATTAGCTATAGTTCATAGATTTATTTTATTATTAAATTTGATCGTCATATTAACTGAGAGAGAGGACTTTCATATGCAACTAATATTTTACTGTTACAAAAGCTTTTTCTCATGAAAACCAGATAACTAACAAGAATAAAATAAAATGGGCTATATATTTGCATTATTTATAAGAAACTTTACAATAAATCTAGTATTTGTTGTAGGAATAAACCTTTATCATTTTGTGGCCAGAATTCAGTTTTTGATTATGCATTTACCCCATAGATTTTTAGTACTTGGATAATGAAACATTTTTATTAAAATATTCGCATTTTGTATACTAAAAAATTATAAAAGCTAATTATTATTGTTTTGGCTATAGTATGGTTGTTTATAGTTAACTGAAAATTCAGAAAATGATTCCTTAACTATTAGTTCTTTCAAGTGTTCATGAAATGTTAAGTAGTCTGTTTTCCTCTTTTAATCTAAAAGAAATGTAACAACATTACCAAATAATGGCCAAGTTTTTATTAAATTATATAGTAAGGTTATCATTTTTTAGAGTGCTTTAAGTTTGGCTGTAATATATTTGCTATTTGGATTGCCACAGTGATAAAGAATATAGTTCTTAACACTGTTTTTCATTTATAGAAAACGTTCGTTTTACGATTTCAGTTTAGAGAAGTGGCGTTTCGCAAACCGTAGTTTTATTTCTTCAGCCTGTTTAAAGTGGAGATTCGCCATAAGGTCAAAAATGGCTTCGTATGCTTTGGAGGAAAAAATCATAGGTAGAAACATCCACGCAATGACTATTTTCAGTATCTTTTCGAATTCTTTTGTTGAAAATGTGTCTCATTTTGAGTTACGGCCGGAATTTGTATCTCACGGGGAACACGCTTCCCTTTCCGCTCCTTTATGAGTCAGAGAATAATTCATTCCTAGTGGATCGTATTTCGTCTTTTACACGACTCCATTCCATTGGTTTTTTTGTCATCGGCTTCCCTTCCTTTCTCCTCGCTTTCTGTGCTGCTGAATTCACCGAGTAATGGGACACGCAGGAAATTTGCGATGACTTTCAAAAGTTCGACTCGAGGATTTATCATTCCACTGGGTTGTGTCGAAACCGTTTAGGTGATTTCCTTCCCTCTTAAATATGCGGACGGATTTTTGTTTACTGAAGCGTTTGTTATTGTTCGGAGTTCCGGTTCTGTGTATTACTGCGTGGTGTAAATAACAACGGCAACATTTTATTTTCACAAAGCTACTGAATCGCACAGACATATAAACGAAGTTGGCGGCAGTGCATTTACTTTAACTACAGGACCATATACGTGACGTAAATTAATTTCGTTATTTCATTTACTTCCGAGTTGTTTGTTCATTTAAATAAGAAAAGGATGCCTCAGAGATTTAGAGACAATGAAAAAAAGTGCTAATCGTCACAAAATATATGCTGTGAATCTTCAGCTTCTCAAATGGGTTAATGTCTGACTCCTAGTCTGGTGATTAAAGACCTAAGCTGATGATTAAAATTATTTTTACAAATAAAGAAATCACGGTATTCAAAAAGTAAAAAATCAATTTATTTTTTATACAAAGAACGAAGGGTAAATTTACTTAATACCAGACTATTGAATTTGATCATATTTATATAGGAAAAGTAAATTAAAATTTGCTGTTATGCAAAGGCATGGTAAGAATTTTCAGAAACTATGTTTCCCCTTGGAATTTATGCAATTCAGGGTTTAATTGACTTTTTGCAGAAAGTAGTTTTTTTTAATTGTGCCTAAGTGTCGTTTGGAAGATTCCCCGAGATCGAGCGTCGTTGGCGTTTAGAAGCGGAATAGATAGTTATGAAAATAGCAAAATCTAACTTGAGATTGACTATTTCAAGGCAAACAATCTTCGAACAGTTTGCAATTATACAGAATTGGACAGAACCAATTAGACGGTTAATAATTTGAAAATGAACACTTTAATGAGGAACTAAATATCAGCTAGATTAATAGTTTTAAACAACAAGGAAAAGCATTTAGTTGTCTGATCACTTTTAGGAAATAACATCTTTCAGATGAGCTCCAGTGGAGGTGAAGAAAGTTGTCTGACAATATTCATCACTTTCATCAGTAAATTCACTGGAACAGCATGGAGTTTCTTTCGGATATAATCTCTCAGTTCCTGTGTAGTGGAAGGCCTGTGGATGTAAACCTTATCCTTCAAATAGCCCATAGGGGGAGGGGACAATTGCATGCTAGTAAACCAGGTCACCATGAAGGCCATTCAGAGGCTCAAAAACGAGAGATATGCACTCACTATACGAAGTTTTCGTCGATAATCGTTTGAATGAAAACGATCTTCGTCGAGCTTTATCAGGTGATCCAAGTACTGTTGGGTAACTTTTCTTTTATCATATGCGAGTTTTTTGCAACTTTCACTCTGCCCGATGCTTTTCTGATTAACTCTGCACGATAGCTAAAGGCTTTACTCAGCTGTGTGTCTTTCTCAGCACCTTGTACAAAGATGCCGGTGTTCGCACAAAATTTAAATCTTCTAATTGTTTCTGCATGATCCTGTATAGCATAAAAATGCATTCAGTTCCCTTCTAGTCTTATTCAGTAGTGTTTGGGACGCTGAAATTTTGCTGTAGTAAAAATTATTTTGTGCAAGTGTTTTACGAATCTTCTGATTAGTTCTTCTCATGATTGCAGTTGTCATAAACAATCAACACATGTTCTAAATTTATGCAATCAGCAAGAAAACTAGGTGCTTCTGTTGAATTAAGACTTTACTTACTAGCTGTAAAATAAAACAATAATACAATACTGCAGTACGTTTTATGTCTGATAAGCATAATTTTCAAGGAGATTTCTTAAACTGTCATACATAAGATGAGTATGTTAAGTAGAAAAATTTATTTTCATTGAATATTTTAATACTTTCGGAATAAAATATACAAGTATTTTGAGCGTCATATAATCAAGAAAAGCAAAAATGAAAATAACATCTTAACGTGATGGTAACGTGAAAGGAATTCAGTATTTTTGGAAAACAAAGCAGGCTAAAATCAAGATCACGTATTACTTCAAAGATTACACAATTATCATATTACGTTTACATTAAATTCATAAGCAACCATTCTAAAATTGCTTTTATTATAGAGAAAGCATGTAACAATAATACTAAGTATTATTTTGCACGCATATTTGTATGAATATACTGCAGTATATCTGAAGTTCAATCTTATTTATTATCCATAATGGAAAAAGAGTTGTAGTAAAAATATTACGAATCATAATAAAGCAGCTCATATATTCAGCGCTTATATTTCGAAATGTTGTAGTTAAGGTTATGAAGAAGACTGCTGTGCCATAATTCTAAGTTTAGTAAAATTTTACTCTTTATTCTTGAGTAGAGGTTTCAAGTCTCTATAAACATCAAATGTCGTCTTTCATACTGCAGCTTTAATAATTTCCCGTTCCTTAAAATTTTGTATATTTGAAAAACTTAAGGATTCCGCAACTAGTTTAACCCTCTGCTATCGTGAATATTCAATTCAGATGTTTCTAATTTTTAGTGCCAAACTACTATATGAAACATTACTACTAAACAAAACTTGGAACTAAATATCATTTCACATGAAATTAAAAAATTGAAAAAAAGAAAAAGTAAAAAATCTGAAAGCTCTTAGATTTTATATTATGCATAAAGCGTTTTTTTACCTTTTGGTGGGTTACCTTAGTTTATTAAATATCATGTTTTCGCACTTAAACCATAAAATTCAATTCAAAAGAAATATCACAAAATAATTTAATAAGAGCATATTTTTAGAATTTCCGATACACTGTCTCATGCGCTGGAGATAAAAATGTATTTTTTTTTTCGTACACTGCTCGCTTTGAAATCGTTGAGTTGCTTAGTGAAAATCTCATAAATGCTTCCCAAAATATGAAACAGATAATAAAACAAATTCCAAATTTGGGCTTTCATATGCCCATTTTCGAATGGAGGACTACGTTATTCAAAATTCAATGTCTCTATAGTACCGTTGTTTTTTCACATCACTAGAAAAACACATACATTCCTGCAGATTCCTCATTTAATTTTCTAGAACTATAATTCGGGGCTCTAATATTTGATGGCAACTATTTGAAAAGTGAAACGCCCTTAATAGTGAACCAACGCAAAATGCCAAAACAAAATTAATAGCCGTACTGTGCAAATTGCCCATTTGAGTTAATAAAATTAAACTCTTTGCTAAATATATAGATAATAACGGTGAATAACTTCTAAGGTATTGCTCCCTCTTTACCGCGTGCTTTTGTACGCGTGTAATTAGAAAGCACATCCGACTAGAAATTGGAAGGTCCGGAATTCGAGTCCCGATGATGGCATTGTACATTTCTCCCGTTTTGCTAACTGTTACAAAATAAAATATCTAAATTTATAAATAAAATAAAATAAATTTAAAGAAATTCAAAAAAATACCAAAATACCTAATTTTCTCTACAACTGACGGCTGAACTAACAGGTGGTGGACGATAACTCTTCATCACTAGTATTTGGCGACTCGGTCCCGTCCTTCTAGTCTCTCTTTAAATGGGGGAGAAAGGATTTTTTTATCTCCATATCGTATCCCTTCGTTGTGTAACTGGTAAGTACATCGGTCAGCAATTGGAAGCGGAGTCCTGGCTAAGGGTATCTCACATTTTTGATGTCTGCCGTTTTAAAAACTAAAGGTTCTACAAACTAATGGTATATCACAATAAGTTAATGCTAAATATATGCTAATATTTAAGCTATGTATTTAATTCTAATATCATACTGAGCAAAATACTGCAGAACTTTGTTACGTACAGATGCTGATGTTAAAAATAATTTCCTGCACTCTCATTTCGACGCGCTTCTGAAAATCGTAGCAATACTTTTGAAGAATAAGAAGAAAACAATTTGACTAGAGAAATTTAGGAATTAAGGAATTTAAATCTTGTCATGTTGGCAGGTTCCAACTAGGAATCGAAACTTTTTACTTTGAGCACAACTTGAAAGAAGTTACAAACTGATTGGGAAGAAATATAATCATTAAAAATTTACGCATATAACATGGAAACAGCTACATAACTTCTTCTTGGAAACTTAACATCTCACATCTCTTGTATTCACTTCCACTTTATTACAGCATGTATCTGAATTATGCTTTTTTATTTCTTTTTGTTTCTTCTTTTTGTTTGCCATACTTTGAAAAAGAAATCTTGAGAACAAGTTCAAAAGTAGCTTCGCTGTACTGTTACATTTCCTCAGGTTACTACTTTGAATTTAATCTCGTTGTCATTCGATTTTTACCTACTACTAGTTACAGAATTATTCGAATTTTACTTAAAATCAAATCCAAAATTTACTTTCAGTTTTATTAACGAGATTATGTGTTCAAACATTAAAAGCTTTGCTTCAGATTTTGGCTCTAAAATCTTATTTATTAATATTCTTTATCATTTTGAGGTAGCATATATCTGCCAGACGAAGAGAAACTTTATATGACACATTGAAGTATAAACGGCTTGTGTGAGAAAAAGTAAAATAGATAAATTTCCCATAGTTAATCCTGTTTGACTACTTAAGCACGATTTTATAATCTTTTTAACTAAAATTTTTGAAGATGTATCTTCCATTGGTAATGTTGATTTCTTTAAACATTAAAATCACTGAAGTACAATTAACGATTTGAATTTCATTCACGCTTTTCGTAGTGAGAAAGCTTTGCACTATAATTGCTGATAATTAATTTTGCATTATGTTCAATAGATGGCGTTCCATGCCGCTTTTCTTCTTCAGTGTTTGCTCTTCGGTTCTTGCATTAACACATGTCGCAAAACGTTCTTTGTTGAAGGGATATAGAGTCTCGCTCAGAATCCATAACATTTTTGTGTAAACACAATGCAGACCAAAAGTACAATTTAGAACCATACGAAATCCTATGGAAATTTAAAACACTAACTTATCAGAATGATTAAAAACGATGTGTCTATTCAGATATATGTATCATTGAAATTCTAAACCTATTGAATAATAATTGTTTTTTAAAGTTTGACTGCAAAATGAGTTTAATATTTTGAAAAAAAAAATATTTTTCTTAATTATAGTGAAACAAGAGAAAAAATTCTTTTATTTCAAAATGCCTTATTAAAAGTCTTAAAAATGTTCCAACGATCAAAGATGTTTAGCAGAACAAAGAATATTGATTACCTAATTCTGCATCGTAAGCGGCTGTTATTTCTTACAGCTTTTATGAGATTGCCTGCTCACCCCAATGCTATTCATCCTATTTAAAAGGCATTTTAAGTGAGCTATTGTTCTATATTTTTTTGCACGCATATTGATTACGTCTTTGTTAAAATTTGAATTTTAATGCAAGGACATTAATTATCCTCTTAATGTCATCATGAAAAAGCTTCTTTAGGTGAAAAATCGGATTGATTTTTCTTTTCTTTCTTAAGAAAACTTATCAAGCCGACATTTTAAATGATAGCTTATATTTACCAGAAAATTCGAATTGTGTGCTTCAAACCGCTTAGGCATGAATAAAAGTAATTATAGTACCATTCGGGACAGTTTGAAATAATTAATGAAAGTTCACTAAAAATAATGTAAAGCGAAAGCGCGTGTTAACTCCCGAACTACATTACTTTATTGAATATAAGATATAATAAATGATATATATGGGAAATTATCGTAAAGTTCCATTTCTCACAATAAAACT
This sequence comes from Stegodyphus mimosarum, assembly GCA_000611955.2. Taxonomy (NCBI): domain Eukaryota; kingdom Metazoa; phylum Arthropoda; class Arachnida; order Araneae; family Eresidae; genus Stegodyphus; species Stegodyphus mimosarum. The sequence continues at coordinate 159,096 of KK116969.1, forward strand.
TTGATCAAAAACTGATTTTTTTACATTTTCATAATTTTACCTTCAGTTAACTTAATATTAGAACCACTAAAATATTGTTATATTTTAACCGCGGAAACTGATACCATATTCGAGGTTTTAATTTTTTACAATAAGGAACACGGTAGCATAATTTCTTGGTTAAAAAAATCATCTTTTCGCATATTATCCCTTAAAGCAAGTAAAGATGCATTTTGCAACAATGAATGATTAGATTTTATATTACCTGCTTACACTTCTTACAAGCGTGCATTATATGCAACTTTCGAATAAAAATTATTATTTTATTCAACTAAATATACTTACTCCAAAGCAAATCTTGACTCATCAGTAAACATGACATTGCCCCAGTCAGACACATTCCAATTGACATGTCCCCGGCACCACTATAATCAAGCCCCTCTTGATTGGACGGATATAGGAATACAAACTCGAGGTAACCGGGCGTACAGTCCACTCATATGTAATTTTCGGCGTACAGTAGTTGCAGATATCGCCTTACCAATAGACGCTGTACCACAGATGTCACACGTGTGGAGGTCGCTCTGCGATTCCGCTTGGCTAAAATAGCAATATATCGATCTTCCGCGGGGGTTGTAACCCTTGGGTGATTGGCTACGGACCTTCGGACAACTGTCTGTGTGGTTTTGAATTATTTCCATAAACGTGAAGTTACAGAATGATGAACGCCGAAGAAAAGAGCAACATCTGTGATCGACTGTCCTGCTTCAATGCGCCCCATAGCAGCCAGCGCTCAGAATCTTCCATTCGTCTTCTGGAAGTCATAGAAATATGTATGTCTTGAAAACACATTGTGCGAAAGTTTTAAACACCTTCTATCATCACTTACAATCAACTTCTGTAACCCTTCATAAAGCTGGCTTCTTATATGACTGCCTTTTTTGCCTATTTCTTCACTTGAAAGGGCGACTGGCTGTTACCTAACATATTTGCATACTTCCGTCTACCTCTGCAGCGAATTGCATCCTCTTCAATACTATTTCTTTACATTAAAGCGCGATTGGCTGTTACCTAACATATTTGTATACTTTCATCTACCTCTGCAGCGAATTGCATCGTCTTCAATTCTGACTGGTTTCCAGAAATTAGCATTTTCCTCTGCGTGCTTAACTTTTGGAAGTGAGTGTAGCAAAAACATAAAACGACGCTTAGATCATGTGCACGCTGATTCTCTTCCTTCGTATTTTACAAGTAAAGAACGGGTAAAACTGAATCGCATGGGCTGAAATTCCGTAAACGGTGATTTTCGTACTCATTAACAACTAGAAGCATTGACATCAGAAAATACTGCTCGTATTCAGAAGGAAATATAGAGCAATAGAAAAATTTAAGTCAAGGAGATAGCAACTAGATTGTCTGTGTCTTAGAAAACTGTTTCGCGCATTCTGCATGAACATTTTCAAATGATCAGTGTCTCTACAAGATGAGTTAGAGACTTCTTTCAGTAAGTAACTCGTCAATGCAAATCAGAAACAGCAGTTTGGGTCATAACGAAATTGGCCACTCCTCTTATAGCCCAGTTAAGCTTCGCGTGATTATTTTATACCGTGTAAACTGAATTATGACTCGCATGAAAAGAGATTTAATAATGATGATGTCGTGAATAAATGTACACTACTTTGGGGAAACTTTCAGATTACATAGTCAAGAGTATAGGGTTGCTTATTAAACACCAAAAGTTGAATCCAAATACAAGAAGCTTATGTTCCAAAATAAACTAATAACATTTACCGTATATCTTTCATAAATATATCAAGCTAGAAGTCTTTTGGATCTACCTACGTACTTCACTGAAAGATTTATATTTCGTGTACAATCAGAAGAACCTGATCCTGATCCCTTTCAGACATGAAATGCAGTATAATGAAATATTGTATATATAATCGTAATATAATAAATATATTATAAATATAATAATATAATAAATATTGTATCATA
>KK116969.1:161083-244466 GCA_000611955.2 Stegodyphus mimosarum
TCATAAGCATTTTATATACTGCAATATATATATATATAAAATGATTATATTACATACTGTGATAAAGGCATTGCTGCATGCCTTTCACAATTTCAAATTTTCATATTCGTCAAATATAAAATGCATTTATTTTGAAATACATAAAAACCAACGAACGAAACGTCGAAATAAACTCAGTCTTATTAAATTCTACAGAAACTATTTACCATAATATGGATAGAGTTACTTTCCAATAACAATTTCTTTAATTCAAATAAAGTCAATAAATTCTGTAACTAATTCAATATCAATTATTTATGCAATTAATTAAAAACCAGTTACTTATGTAAGTAATTTTAATTCACTTACCGGTTTAATATATTAATTATTATGTTCGCTCTTAAATGATTAACTCAATATTCGATATCCATCAAGAGAGTGTACATCATATATTCGCCTAGCTTAGCTAGCTCGTGAGTTGTAATTAGTGCTAATTTCTCCTACAAAAGTTATAAAATAATTTTAATTTATTATCAGCAATCTACGGAAAATATAAAGTAATGCATTTGATTTTGATAGAAAAAAGCAAAAATGAAAAATCGAGCAATTTTTCAAGACCATAATTCTGTTGCATGACCCATAATATCGCTGACCTGCATCAGGGACCAGCAGCCCTTTTGTCTCTCAACAACTATTAGAAAAAAATGTTGAGTCATTTGTGTTACAATACTTATAATGGTTGGAATATAAATCTCTAAGGTACATTAGATTTTAAATTATAACATAATTTTAGTGGTGTGATGATTGTAGTAATATAATAATATTATATATATGACGGTTAAAGTGTGTGATACCTCTGTGTAATACCTTATAATGGTTAGTGTGTACGATACCTGTGTGGCTTAAAATGGTTAGATCAAAAATCTCCAAAGAACACTAAATTTCGAATGTTAAAACGTTCTCCAAGGAAGGAAGGGAAATTCTTGAGGAAGTATTCGTTTGTGCCATATATAAATTTTCAAGCTTTCCTGGGAAAAGTCTTGTAATTCGCCAAGTCTTCTTCAGATCGGGAAAGTATAATCCCGGAGAAAATATCATGAGCCTGCTTATGCACTGGAGATGAAATTATTTTAAGTTATTCTTCGAAACAGAAGAGAAACACGCCTCAAATAAATCATAAAAGTGAAGCAACAATCTGTGTTAGGCGTAGATTTTTGGCATAAAAACTTTATCGATTTCGAGGGCGAAAGAAGTCCCTCTTCTCCAGGAGCAAAGATGCCCTTAGGAAGACGAGGGAGACAAGAGAGTAGCCTCATGTGTTAGTAGAAATAATAACGAAAATTGAAATATTAGGAGAATAGAGATTTAGAAGCGTTAGGTAGGACTGGATTAAAATCATTAACTAAGCACGGTAAATTATTTTCGATGTGTAAAGCCTCAAGAAAATCTAATTTTCCAGAGCAAGAAGCATTCAGCTACTCCCAAAACATTTTAAGGTTTGAGCAGCATTAATTCGGTGTGAAATTTCGTTTTCGTTTTCGTCGTTATTGCTATCTTTACTTAAGTTTTATTTGTAACGTTGATGCAATGTTCTACAGCGTCGAAATTCTGGGTAATCCATTTTATGTATCTTGTATCTTTCCTGGAATCATATGTCACTTAGAATATTTTACTACTGAGGCAGCCGGAAGAAGTGTTGTTAAAATCCATTTCCATTTCCGATTTAATTGAAAAAAGTAAAATATCCTTTTATGACATGATGTTAATTATTTATGATTATTATACGCTTCAATTCAAAGGAGGAAAGTTTTATTTCTCCTTATTCTTGGATGGGAATAAGCAAATTTATCTGAAATTGATTTACTTTCTTTGTGGCCTATCACATTTTAACTATTAGGTGTTATGAAGTGTTATTATACTGCGTTCTTCTGCATGGTAGATTTTCAAGCAGTTTTTCTTAAGATTCAGAAAGAGGCTGTTCCTCTAAAGCTTCTGCCATTATTCTGGAAGAGGACAATTTAAGCAGCTCTGATGGCAGGAGAAAGATAACCAATTTTCAAACATTTATTGTGGAGTAATTATTTCGTTTGCGTGACTTCCTTCAAAAAATCGTTACGTCATAAGCTGTTATATATTTTTCAAAAATATATAAACTATATATACATTTTTCAAAATACTTCTACACAAAAGTAAAAGATCTTTTTTAATTTAGAAAAAATGAAAACTAAGGAAAAATGAATGAAGAATGTATTGCAAAGAAAACTGAGTCCCGTGTTATTAATTGATACATAAGATAATTTACGTACTCTTTATCTAACACAGTTAACCTAAATACGTTTTTTGCTCCAAATCTAAATTTTCTTTCTTCAGTATTAAATTGCTCTGAGGTTCTCTTGGGTTTTGAAAAAAAAAACGATAAAGTTTTTTAAAAGAAACCATCTTCATTTAAAGTAATGAAACTGTACTTCAGATACATTTTCACTAATCCTATATTCCATTTAACAGCCTGATTATTAAATTAGCCGTAATTCAATCAGTGGGTTCTTTTTTGCTTTCGAAGAAGCAGACTGGAATTAATATAAATGAATTTAAAAATGCAAAAAGAAATGCATACCATGTCAACGCATGAAAATGTTTAATTTCGAGGAAAAACATGTTTGAAAGACGAAAAAGGCCACATTATATGTAATTAATTCAAGTGATACAGAGTATTCATTTAAATTCATGTTATACTGCAACAAATGTAATAAAAATGTGATGCATTTTAGAAATTTTGAATAAGAACAATTTTAAATAAATTTATTTTATATGCTTACAGTTTCGTTCTGAAAGATGTTTTGCATAATGATTCTTAACAAGTACTAAATGCGAAAACAATACAAGATTTAATTTGTAAGAATTCTGATAAAACTCACATTTTTCTTACAAATGATATGCCCTTCAATAAAAAAAAATCCATACTTCGAAAGCCTGTGCGAAATCCTCATTAGTTTTATTTTGCTGTATATTTGAAATATAGTTATTTATTTTACAGAACTGCAAACTCTAATGGCATTTCCAGTTACGTAAATCTGAAAAGAAAAATCGTTATTGCCCTATAGAAAATGGCCCTATAGAATGATTTCTTTATTCATGGAATGTTTTTGAATTATATTTCGCTTACACGTATTCTTCGGTTTCTAGATATTTAAATATTATTTTTTGGATTATTTCTAAAACTGATTAATAATATCATGAGTATTCAACAAATAAGTTATCCTATCCAGTCGTGTCCATAAGAAATGCATATTGTACCATACTTGTACCTTTATCGTTTGGCCGACGAAGTACTTTCTCGTCGCATTTTTGTTATTGTGCATTTATTATATTAATCTGTTAGAGGTGGCAACATATAAATAATGTAAAGTTTAGTTTTTGAGAATTGGCAACTGATATATTTCATTATGAGAAGAATACTTCCTTACAAAGTGTACTCGTTGTAATAACTGCTTCTGTTCTCTTTAAGAATAAATAATTAAACGATATCGTTGATAAACGCATCTTGTTTCTGATTAAGCTAACTACGCAGGCTATCATCGCACATTTTGGTTCATCGCAACCGCAGAAGAACCTGAACCTATGGATTCAACGTTATCAGTTTGAAACTAAAAGTAAAAAATGACCACGGATATCGCAGCTTTAAATCGCAAAAGCGAAAACCCCAAAGGACAGTTAACAAAAATTTCAAATGCTCTAAGCAGAAAAGCAAAATGAACTTGATATCGCGCCGCTAAAATCGCTTTTGGATACGGTGGTAAATATTCATGAAAAATTCGAAATGCTAAAAAATGACTATTATAAAATACTCAAAGATAATGAGTTTGAAGAAGCGGAAGCTTTGCTGTGTCACGTGGATGAGGTTATTCAAAAATTAGAGTTAAATCTAAAAACCCCTATTAATAAACTTAAATACAAAAGTTACGAATCTGTAACAAATCAAAATATTGATAGCCTACACACGAAACTTATTCTATGTGTAATGATCTGTTTGAAAGGTATTTAGGAAACTGAAAAAAATTCCTCTTCCGAATTTTAGCGGAAAATTTGAATGCAATTTGCTTAAGACTCAGTTTAATAGTTTAATAAAAGAAAATCCGGAACTTTGCGAAAAGGAAATGTTCCATTACTTACGCGGGGCTTTAAATGGAGAAGCCAAATTATTTGAAACATCAGACGATAACTTTGCTTCACATTTTAAAGCTATAGAACAAAGATACGAGAATAAAAGAATAATTGTAGACTGTCCAATTAAATATTCTAAATATGCCATCTAATAAATAAATATAATTCTAAATATGCCATCAAAAAAGCATGAAACTGCTAAAGAGCTTAGTATCATGTTAGACACTATTAAGAAAAATCTTAGATTTCGCAAGAGATAAACTATCGAATGTTTTATTATTAAATTATGTTCTTGACAAATTAGACCGCGAAACACGAAACAGTATGAGCTAACATTCCAGGATAATGAAGTACCAGATTTTGATACATTTTTGGAATTCTTAGAGAGATGTCAAATTTTAAATACACTGCTGGCCACCCAAATTGCAACACCAAGAAAGACAAGAGGTATCAACAAAATTTATGTAGTAGCTACCATGCTGACCAAGTATCAAATGAACTACAAGCCTTAAACAGCGCTTTGAAGGGGCGCCACAGGCGCGCGTGATGTGCGTCTGAGCTGAAATTCTAATCATTTGCATATCTCACCTCCGCTATTGTATGTTGTAAATTTCATGTTATTTGCATGCTTCCTTCAGGGTATTGCATTTACGGTGGCCAGCAGTGTTATTGCTAGAATTCCATCTAAATTTAAATCGGAGAGATCAAAGTCTCTTTTGGTTAAATCTAATAAACCACCTAAATTATGTTTCGCTTGTAAATCGCAATAGTTTGCATTGTATCAGTGAGACAAATTTAAACAAATGAAATTATCTGAGCGAGTGAGTTTGGTAAAAAAACATCGCCTTCGCTATAATTCTCTTAGCGAATTTCATTTACTATCTTTTTGTAAATCGAACAGTGCTTGTTATATTTGTAAAAAAAAATTCGATCATCATACATTGTTACATGCATATTCGTCGCCAGGTTCTAACGCTCATAAAGGTCTAGAACAGTGATTCTCAACCTTTTTTGTTGTTGTTGTTGTTGTTGTTTTTGTCGCCGCACACTTTTAACGATTTCAAAATTTGGCGGCACACAGTGAAAAAGACAAGTTTAAAAGTTGTTTACTTATCTATGATACACTGTGTAAAATAGTTTGATAATAATTTTGAATGTAAAGTAACATAATATGTACTACAAAAACAGCAATATGTTTATTAAGTGATTAATTACAAGTTAATAATAAGAATACTTTTAATGAGAAATTTGAGCTTGATTTTTTTGATAATTTCATTTAATTGTATTTGATCGTAGAAATGACAATGCTAATCCCGTATCGTCTTCTACATTTAACAGTCTCGATATTTTATTCGTTTTTATGTTGTTTAACACTGAAAATCCGAATTCACGCAAATAAGAAAACAAAATTGTAATAATATCTTTAACGCTTTTTTGACCATCATGGGATATTCACATCTAATGTTAATCCAAAATTAATTAATTGAGTCTTTCGAATATTTTAAAATTAAATCTCGATTATTAAAAAGCGAAATTAGTTTCTTTCTCTTTATTCAAAGCTAATTCAAATACAGAAGTATTCGTCATGACAAATAAATTATGAATCTCATCAAATATTTTTATATCTAAATTTGGGAAATAATGAATAATTCTCTTCTTAATGTTATCAAATGATCGATAACAATTTTATGAACAGTTTTATTAAAATCTTTTGGGACTGACTCAGATTTTTCCAAATCTTCTTCCTGAGCTTTATTCATCCTTAAAGTTATTTGTTTTTGGAATCCCACCGCTTTATCTGTTGATTTACATATATTTTCTTTCGGCCCTTGCATACTTGAATTAACGTTATTAAAAATAACAAAAATATTTGATACATAAGCTAGTCTGCTATCTGCACCAAACAGAACATCTCAATTTAAATTATATATTGAACATGCGCGAAAATGCTCCGAAATACGCACTCCTCCAGAGCATCAAAATCGACTTGGATACCACAATTGGCGACCTTATTAATGTCTTAAAAACGGAATTTCGCCAATTCTCATGTGTACCATATACTAGGATTAAACCCATTATAATTTTTACTATATACATTTCTAAAATTTGGCGGCACACAAAAGTGCCGCGGCACAGTGGTTGAGAATCTGTGGTCTAGACCAACCTTTTGACTAACGCGAACCATCTAAACAAAAACTGAAAAACTTTAGTACCATCACTACTTTTTACAAAAATTGTTTTTAGTTTCGCAACAGAAAATTATGCCATTTGCACAACCTTTTGGCTATTTGTATTAAATATGCACGCATAAAAGATGTTAGATTAAAAATTGGTTACCATTTTAATTATTAAGTTACAATACTTTAATTATAATATTTATTGCGAAATTTGGGCCTGTTTAAGAGAGATAAATTTCTTTATGTCGGGTCCTATTTCACTTAACTTTTACCGCAAATTACGATCCACTTTCAATTTCGTTCTGTACTTTTTTTTCAAATATAACATGGAAGAAAATCTTTGTTCACACAAATAGATTGTGCAAAAAAGGGAATAAACATTTAATAACTTTACTTGAAATGCCTATAAATTCTCTTTTAGAGTTCAGTTTAAAGTTAACAAGTGCATTATTTTTGAAATCTTCAGTTAGAGTTCTGTCATAGAAAATTTATATCAATTGTCTTTTTCCTTTGCGAGATTTTTGAATTTAATAGTTAAAAATATTTTGTTTCTTTCTGTACCACTTATTTTTCTCTTGCATACCGCCGGTTGAGAATCGCTGGTTTAGACATCACGGGAACAATAGAGCTCCAATCTCACCAGGAACAAAATCAACAAAATATAAACGCGTCAAGGTCAATTCATTTGCGACCGCCAGAAAATGCTCGTATTTCTTTCTTCTCAAATGGAAATCACAAAAGTCTTTTGATAAATACTGTAATAATTTATGTGTGAAATGTAACTGTTGAAAGCAAACCTTTGAAAGCGATTCTAGATCCGGCGCCTGAAAGCTCGTTTATGATTACTAAAGTAGCCGATGCTTTAGGTTTGAAGAAAGAAAAAATAAACATTCCGATAAGTGGATTAAAATGACACATCCCCGAACTTTACGAAAAATGTTTCAGCTTATGTATAGAATAAAGTAATGATTCAAGTAAGTAATGACACTGGGAAATTGACTTATTAATTGTACATAACTAATTTTATACCTTCCAAAAGAATTAATGTTTCGAATTTTTGCATTCCAAGGAAAATCAAACTTGCTGACCCATTATTTTTCATTCCCCAAAATGTCGAAACTCTCTTGGGTGCAGAATTATTCTTCTAAATTTTGAGAGATGATAAAATAAAATGGGAGACAATTTGTTCTTGCAATCAAGCTGTTTTGGCTACCTCTTTTCAGGAAGTATTTCAAACAATAATTTGTGTTATATACCAAAATACTTTTTTTGTCTAAAAATTTAGAAAATCTCAAAAAAACGCTTACAAGCTGCTGGAAAACGGAAGAAGTAGAAACACGTAAAACTTGCAGTGACGAATTAAATTATTGCAACGAACACTTTTCGAAAAGACATTATAGGAAACAGATGGTAGATACGTGGTTGAAATGCCACTCAAGGCAGAATTTTCGGAAACAATGTTAGGAAATTCTAAGAAAATCGCATTGAAAAGACTAGATCAATTGCGGACACTCTTTGAACGGGATCCTACTTTGAAAACACTTTACGTAGAATTCTTTAATGAATATGAAAATTTACATCATATGGAGGAGATGAAAGAGGATACACTTATAGATGAAGGGTATTATCTACCACACCAACGGCGTAATGCGTCCCACGAGAAAAACAACTAAACCACGCGTGTTCTTCAAGGCGAGTTCGAAAACGTTCAGCGGGCATTCCTTAAATGGTTCATTGTGCGAAGGAGCAGCACTTCAAGAAGACCTCTTCTTGATTCTAATTAGATCTAGAAAACACATTTTAGCTTTTGCTACTGATATCAAACAGATGTTCTGAATGATTGAAATTAATCCTTCGCAAACTAAGCTTCAAAAAATCTTGTGGAAAGGTAGAATATTCGCACCGATTAAGATTTGCCAGTTACGAAGTGCAATGTATGGGACCACCTCCGCCCCATACATAGGCACTAAAATTTTACAAGTTGCCCTAGATGAGCGAAATGACTTTCCTTTAGCTTCAAGAGCAGTCCTTCAACATTGCTACATAGACGATTGCATTTCTGGTCCTTCAGAAATCAAAGAGTTAGAAAAACTTATGCCAGAATTAAAGCAACTTCTCCAAAGAGGAGGAATGACTTTGCACAAGTGGTGCAGTAACAAGGCACCAACCACTGAACTGCAAGAGTTCATGCTTGATGGAAATTCTGGACAAACAATAGTTAAAACGCTAGGAATGTTTTGGAGCAGTTTAAGCTATTCCTTAATATAAAGTAAGCATAAGTCCGAATCCTAACTTCGCCAAAAGAGATATACTCTCTCAAATAGCACGCATCTATGATTCACTCGGACTCTTGTTACAGCAAAAATCGTTATCCAATAGTTATGGTTGTTTAAGCTAGATTGAAAAGAAACACTTCCTCCAAATATTGCAGAAGAATAGAAAAACTTCATTAGAACGCTACCACATTTGGAATATATTCGTGTGCCAAGATGTTTTTTTTTTTTTAAATCGATACCAAGTAGTATTCAAACTTGAACTTCAAAGTAGTACGCATCACTTCAAAGTTTCTCAGACGCAGAGGCTTACGGTCCAGTGATATACATCCAAACTCTATCCAGCACCGTTGATGTAAAGAGTATACTTCTCTGCAGCAAATCGCGCGCTGCTCCTACAAAATTCATTACAATTCCAAGTCTATAACTTTCTGCATGCCTTCTTCTCTCAAAACTAATGGAAAACTAAAAGGTCCTAACAGCTGTTAAACTTCAAATAGACTCTGGGAAATTGTACTCTGATTCTACAATAGCCATAGCATGGATCAAGACTCCTTCAAATTTGTTTAAGACATTTGTAGGCAACCGAGTATCACAAATCCAGCAGATATCTAAGGATTTCGAATGGCATCATATTCCTTCGGAGTTCAACCCTGCAGACATGATCTCCAGAGGACTGTAAGCACTTGCCGCTAGTGAACTTTGGTGGAAAGGACCAGACCTTTCAAAATTAAATTTACTTGCTTCTAAGACTTTGCAAAACCCCAGTAGTTCAACTGACAAACTTTATACAGATGTACTCAAGACTATTTCTAAAGTGACACATTAAGTTTAAAAAATGGCTGTTTTTTGATGCCTTACTTAATATCAGTAACAATTTTCATAACCTAATTAGAATTTTAGTTCTTATTTTTAGATTTTGCAGAAATGCAAATCTCTTAAAACGCATACAGGAGAATGTACATGAGAAGAATATGAAACAGAAGAAAATTATTTATTAAAACATCTACAGGTAAAGTATTTTTCTGACGAGATATCAGCTTTCGAAAAGGGATCTTTACTTCCACCAACGAGTAAGCTTTAAAGTTTTAACCCTTTTTTAGATCCATTAAACGGATTAAGAGTTGGTGGTAGACTTTCACATTCAAATTTAAATTTCAATCGTAAACATCCGGTTATTATGCCAGCTAGAAATAAACTAGTAACTCTAATATTTTACTATTAGCAAACGAGATTTTGACGTAGGCCCTCAAGCCCTACTAAATGCTGTTCGTTTTAAAGATTGGCCACTTGGTGGCAGAAGTACGGCCGAAAGGACGTCCATGAGTGTGTGAAATGCTTCAAGAATAAACCAATTGTTGCAAACCAGATTATGGGAGATCTTCCCTCAAAGCGAGTAACGTCTACACATTATTAAGTTTAGGAATACATTTATATGTATCCTTTGCAATTAAATACAAAGGGAAGAGAAAGTGACCTTTCAAAAAATCGATGTAGCTGTATTTGTATGTATGACGACTAAAGCTATTTACATGGAATTTGTCTCAGATCTTACTTCAGAAGCTCTAATTGCTGCCTTAAAGAGATTTTTGTACGACGCAGCAAGAGGACAATAATTTGGAGCCATAACGGATTTCACTGGAGCTTCTACAAATTTAAAACGTTTGCATAAAGTAATGTTAAACAACGAGAAAATTTCGAGCCTGTTAGCCTCAGAAGGTATCAGGTGGAACGTTTTGCGTCCTAGGGCATCTAATATCGGTGGCCTTTGGAAGGCGGGTGTAAAGATCTTCAAGTACCATCTGATGAGAGTCGTAGGCTCTCTAAAGTTAACTTTAGAAGAATTTCTAATAGTAATATTTCAAATCGAGGGCATCCTCAATTCGCAGACACTTTCCCCCTTATATACTGATGCAGATGATTTGCAAGCGTTAAATCCTGGACATTTCTGATGGTAAAATCAATAAATGTCATCCCAGAACCAAATTTAATTGACAAAGCATATAATCTTCTAAGTAGGTGGCAGAAGACTCAAAAATTACTTCAAACCATTTGGAAATGCTGGCAAAACAGCTATCTAAGCCATCTGAAATTGTGCTGATTGTGCTGCAAGTGGGTGCTTAAAAGGCCAAATATAATGCCTGGCATGCTAAATTTACCAAAAGACTCTCAACTTCTCATCTGCAATTGGCCTTTGGCTCGAATTATTAAGGTGATCTCAGGCACTGAGGGAAATGTCAAAATTGTAGACGTACGCACGCCAAAGGTAGTTTTCAGAAGATCAGTTTCGAAAATTCCTTTTTTACCTACTATGGATAATGATATTTATACTGTAGGATAATTTATTTTATTCTCATTGAATTATTAATTGGTATATTTGTTGCAATTTTATGTGTCATTATAAGTTTACATTCATACTTTTTTCTTTAATTTTGAAATAATATAATATTTCAACGCTGGGTGGGATGTTCCGTACTTGCAACTTTATCATTTGGCCGACGAAGCCCTTTCCCGTCGTATTTTTGTTATTGCGCATTTATTATGTTAATCTGTTAGATGTGGCAACATAAAAATAATGTAAAGTTTAGTTTTAGAGAAATTGTAACTGATATATTTCACTATGAGAAGAATACTTCCTTACAAAGTGTACTCGCTGTAATAACTGTTTCTGTTCTCTTTAAGAATAAATTATTAAACGATATCGTTGATAAACGCATCTTGTTTCTCATTACGCTAACTACGCAAGCTATCCAGGCACACATATCTATGTATAAAATCTATGAAACAAAATGTTAGCGAAGAACTGATGCAGCAAGTTGAAATATGTACTAAGGAGAACCATGGGCTTAGGCTGTAATAAATTAAATAAAAAAATTATAATTTTAATTCCAGAATGCATTAGTAAGTTTAATCCAAAATTAAACATCTTGTTCAAAACTGACGACGAAGTACCTTTGTATAATGATATAACAAACAAATCTGCTTCGTTAAAATACTGTAATAGAATTACTTATCGCGCCGTAATTCTATACTCCTAGCATCTGGGGATCTTACATATGAGCGACGTTAAAAAATAACGAAATGCAAAAAAAAAAAAAAAATATTGACTGACAATAAATGACAGGTAAACCACCAAGTAACATTCAGCTATTTAATACTTTATTTATTGCGTCGCTAAGAGCTATGTATAAATTTAGTGGGGGGGAGATGTTTTGGGTTACTGCTGTGGGAGTGACAGTTAGGTTGCCCCGAGTTCCGAGGCTGCAGGTAGCGTATCTGACTCCTTATAATGATTGGGTAATATTGAGAGGGTACGTAATCCTTACTGCATTTGAAACTCAAAATACATTTAATACAATTATAAGAAGGTCTTTACACACATACATATATATATAATTCACAGATAACGTAGATAGGTATTTAAATGAAGTATAGTCTTCGTAGTATGAGAGTCTGCTAACGAAGGTCTCTTTAGTCGAGACTTCTAGAGCGTTCTTCTGATGTTATCCGATGGCGAAAATCTTCAGAGTGAATTAGTCACGCCTCCTTAATTTTATATCCCCTGATTCGTTATATCTGGAACGATATCAGAGGAAAAATCAGATCATTGGTTCGTCACCCGGCCTGAAATCGAGAGGCTTTGACGACAGACACGGTACAGAACGTTGAAATGTCCTGACACTAGTTATGAAGTGATGTCTCTGCGATGTCAAAAACATGTCTTGTGACACGTCGTAAAGACATGGAGCACTGAATTGCAGGGACTGCACACACAATTTACTCATCTCTGTGTGGTCCGCCGCAAATTTATTACAATTGTGAATTTACTGAAAAAATAGAAACAGGAAATTATGTGAGGTGATTGTGAAGTTTGCAGTACAAAATCCAAAGACTTAGTACTTTTTTGAACTTTTCTCCTCCTCATAAAGAGATATTTAAGAATGGTGACTGCAAGACCGTGCCAAGAAATTCCTTCACGTGAAGCACGACGGTAAATATGGCTGCGATGTCAAACAGAAGTCTACGTTAACTATGTCTGTACATGTCCGTGTTCAACAAATGCAATTGTTTTAAAACATAATAAACTAACTCTTATAACAATTTTTAATCATAGGCTTTATATATACAGGAAAAAATAACACACAACGTTATAGTTTCAATATAACCAACATAAAATGTCAACTGTAAAAAATTCATTTAAAATAACAAACAGATTCAATCACTTTGAATAGGAGTAATGCGATCGATATAAAAATGATTGCACTGATGTTTCAAGATTCAAAATTATTGCACTGATGAATTCGTAATTTTTACTTCCTTGTAGGAAGTAAAGGATGTATTGTAAACGCCAAATCTTTCGGGAATCGTATTTCAACGAAAATATCCATTCTGACCGCATTCGAGACCATTTGAACGATGTTTTTGCCTTACATCTGTACGTGCCGAGAGTATAAAAGACTCTTTTTTGCGAAACGGGTTGTGGGATGGATTAAAATGGATTCAGAAGAGATTTTTTCGTGACGTCTGTACGTACATATGTATCTATCTCTATATCACAGAACGTTGAAATTGTGTATATGGGATTGCTATAGCATGTAGATGTACACCTCTCTTTTTGGTTGCAATCGGCCGTACCAAAAGTATATACATATACGCATATATGTATATACTTTCTGTTAACGTTTGTTTGTTAAAGTTTGTTATTCTTATATGTTGGTAAATTGGACATTTTTTTCTATAAAAGGGATTGAATTATATTGCTCTTATGTTCCGGTTAAGGTTTTGTGCCTTTAGCTAATCTGCAGGCAATAGTTGCAGAATTATTAACAATTTAAAAGTTGTTTAATTTCTGCTAAGCCTAACAACGCCGCCATTTGTTTACACTTGAATCTTTGTAGCACAAAGTCAGTTTCTGCACCTACTTCAGTGTCTTTTTGCCGAGTGGGGCCAAAAGTTTGTGCACCGAAAAATCTGCATTTCTGGCTAATTTTAATTAATTTAAATTCTAATTTTAATTGTAAAAAATGCTTTCTTAACGTTTTTAACCGTATTTGGTGTTTTAGGTTTTTCTATATTTTACATTTTTTAATGAAGGTGTTTTGAAATTTTATGTATTTTTTTTTTTTGCCACGAAATCAAAAATGAAGAGAAATATAGCCCTTATGAAATTCGGGGAAATGAAATGCAATAAAAATATAAGCACAGTTAGTAGGCCGTACAAGGAAGTCATGTGGATATCTGATGTGGACATCAGATATTTTCCTTTAGAAAAATAATCATAATTTGTTTTTTTTAATTAACTTAATTATTTCCTTCATGTTCTATACAAATATCCATTTTTGATTTTTTCCTTGACCAGATGAGGTTTTCATAATTTTCTAATATTTAAAGTTTTCTGAATCTCCTTTTGTATCCAACAACAATAACTGAGAGCATTAAAATATTTTTAGTACAAGTTCCAAACTGGGATACAATTGGACTAAACGGTATTTGTGATTTGGTTTTAAAATTCTAATCTTGTCTCTGTTTTAAAATCCGAAATTACTGAAATGCATCTTTTTTAAAACTACATGTTTCTGGTGAAATTTTCAAATCTTAAAAGATTTGAATGTTTAAAGGTTGGAAGTGTCTTTAAAATAATCTAAAATAAATGCATTAATATTTTACGGTATTTGTAGCTGATATTCGAAAGTGCATGAAAATATTATTTTAATCTCATAGCGTATCGTAAAAATTAATACAAAGATTATCGCTGAATGAAATTTACGAACTGTTAACACAGAACATAAAATTCATAATACTAAATGAGGCAATTTTCACATGTGGCAATTTGCTATGGTGTGTTAGAATTTTATTCCTATTTTTTTTTAATCTATGATATGATACTTGAGAAATGATGCTAATATCAAGAAAGTGATATAAATTACGCAATGCCATTGAATCTAAAGGAATAACACGTAAATTGGTCTCTGGAGTTTAAAGAAGACTGAGGGAATAGAATATTTATGTAAAGATATCTTCATAAAGGTCTATGATATTATCAATAAGATAAGAAAGAGATGTTTTGCATTCATCTAGAATATTTTTTTAAATTTTGAATAAAGAAGATCTAGAATCTGTTTTCAAACGAAATCTTTTCATAATCTACTGTAAACATTATTAATAGCAAATAATAAACATTAAAAACTGTAATATGTTTTGAAAAAAGAAAACACTTTCACGACAAACTCAAAATATGGAAGGGAATAGAATCAGTTGAATGATTATATTCTTTAATAAATTAGTACTTTTAAATGTTGTTTATTCATTGCTATTTACTCAGAGAAGAAAAAATATCTTTCTCCATTTTTAAACTTTAATGTCATTAATTAAGGTTCCTATAAAAATAATCCAGACTTCAATTTTGTAAACAGAGACATAAATAAATAAAACATTAAAGAATGGAGAAAAAGGAAAAGTTGTTGTTGTAAAAAAACCGCGATTAAAAAATCCCTTTCAACGATCTCTTTCTTCTAGCAGCGAGATAAATTATATATTAAATCAAGAAAAGGGAAAAAATTATTAACATTTGGGATATATTTTTTTAGTGCAGTATATATAAATTTCTTTTTCCGTGCAAAGTGAAGTTTCCAACAGATGAATATTATCTCATTTCCCTGTTTACTGTAATTAAAAATAATTAGAGTTAATGAACTATTTATTAAATTTGTTTTCATTGCTTCTTTTTAAATTATTGCACAATAAACTATTTTTTGTTTAAAATCTAAAGTAACGTATAAGTTATTGCTATTTCTGAGAGGTAGTTTTCAAAGGTAGAAAAGGTGAGAGGTAGCCTAAATTATCCATTTGATCACCATTGTGCTAAGACGTGCATTTCTAAAGATTGATAACAATGCTGCTGTTCCTTCTTTTAGTTTAGAAAAAATGCTATAATATTCTCAACAAAAACACACTTCATACGCTGAGGAAGGTTATTTCGAATATATTTCTCATGTTTTTGTTATTAATTTGCTGATTAGGATGAGTAATTAAGGAAAACCTAAATAACCGAATCTAACATTTCGTATACTTCGTTCCTTAAAAGATTAATGAAGCTTAACCCTACATTCGCTTCTGATACTAAGTTAATAAAATACTTCACTTCTGCGAGTTATTCAATAATTTCTTCTTCAATTTATCTTCATCAGTCTACCATTCGTGCAACAACTGAGTTCTCTGCAGACATCTGGAGTTTTAGTTAAAAGCAACTTTCCATTTTCCCACTAATGGGCTTCAAACTATTTAAGAATCACTAACTTATGACTTATTTAAAGAACTAAAAATTTATTCGATGCTAATGAGAAGCTGTTGAGAATTTCATATCTTTAAATATTAGTTATAAGTCCTTTTTTAATATTTAATAGCTTTGAAGAAAAATGTATTTTATCGTAAGCCATTAGGATAATACTTTTCTTTAATCAGAATAATGACTAACCCTCAATATCAATTTATAAATGAGAAATAATAGCAACAAAGGAATTGATAATCAGTACGGGATTTACAACCTATCATCAAAGATTGAAATTAAGAAAGGCTTTTTTCTGTCTATTCTTAAATTTAATTTTCTTCCATAAATGAAATTATTTTACAAAGTGTATTTTAAAACTATTTTATCATTATGCAATTAGGATAGTTCTGTGCATAACTTGTTCTTTCTTTTATATTCATACTTAGTATCATGCAATTGAAGAGCGTTTAATATAGGTTGCGCTTTTGAAATTATTAATAAAATCTTCATTAGTATTCAATATGTGAAACTCTATACGGAAAAATTAGTTCTTTCACTTTTGGGTATTAACGTCTTTATTGTCTTTACTGACAAACTTTATTTGACGGGAGACTGCGCATGCTCGCGCCATTGCTGTGTCTGTTTTCTTGAGCTCTGATTTTCAGCTTGATTTTGCGGTAATTAATGCGTGTAAACTATTTACTGTGTATTATTTTATTTGTGCAAGTGCTCTGCTTTATGTTTGTGTAAATTGTTTCAAGTTGAAAGAAGTACTGTTAACTTTATGGCTCTTGCAAGATTTCGGTACAGTTAAGCCTAGCACGGCGATTTGTTTATATCCTTGAGTAGTGTCACGGGGTAAGGCAACGCCAGAATGGACGAAGAGAACGATGATGCGTTTTATAGTGCGCTTAAATGTTGCTATGATAAACTTGAAACGGCTATTGAGTCAAAGTGTAATATGAACCAGAATGTTCGTGAAGAGGCAAGGCATGCAATGTGTGAGTTAAAGTGTTTGATTACTAAGAATTTTGAACGTATTAAGTCGTTGGGTTACCGTGAAGCTTGTAAGGAAAGTCTTAAAGACATTTTTGTAAAACCAACGTATGCTAGTGCTGTGCTGCCATCTCCTGTGGACAATGTGAAACAAAATTCTTTAAGCTGTGGTCTTGTTATTTCATCGGAAAACCGTTCGTCAGAGGATATTAAAAAGATTCTTAAATTACAAATTAATCCTGTAGAGAAAAAAGTGGGTATACTCAATCTAAAAAATATTGGAAATGGCAAGGTGTTGATAGAATGCCCCTCTGAAAATGACTTAAAAAGTATACAATCTGAAATTCAAGTAAAATCACCAGAATTAACTGCCTTTCCTTCGAGACGAAGGAATCCCACGATCTTAATAAAAAATGTCCCTAATGAAATAAGGGATGAGGATGTTCTTGATGTTTTAAAAAATCAAAATCCAGATGTTATTGCTTCAGAAAATAAATGGAAGGAGTCTCGAATTAGATTTACGTTAAGGAAATTTCAAAATACGAGACATTTAGTAGTTGAGGTGCATCCAGACGTGCGTAGAGGTATTTTACAGGAATGTAGATTAAAAATTTCTTGGAGTATTTGTATTGTGGATGATTTTGTTGTGATTAATCGGTGCTTTAACTGTTTAGGATATAATCATCGTGCTGAACATTGTAAAAACCTCCGCGCTTGTTATTTCTGTGCACGTGAACATGAAAGTAAAAATTGTCCACATAAGAATTTGAAAGTCTGTATTAATTGCATTAGACGCAATCAAAAGATAAAAGATGAGAAAAAAAAATTAAACGTAAGCCATTTGCCTTTTTCTGAAAGTTTCTCTTCTCATGAATTTATAAGAAGTCAAAATATATCAAGAACAAATTATGGATAATGGTCATAATTCTGTTTTAAAATTTGTTCAAATTAATTTACATAGATGTAAGGCTGCAACTCAGCAACTTGTTTTGAATATGGAGGTAAATAATGTTTCTGTTGCTTTCATTCAAGAGCCTTACTTTTATCATGGTCTTTTGCCTGGCTTTCCAAGTTCCTTTAGGTTATATTATGATTTTAATGCAGAGGTCATAAAGGCTGCTATTGTTGTTCGAGCCGGATTTCTGCCTACGTTTTTGGATTTAAGATTCTTGGATTATAATATGGTGACTCTGGACATTATTTTTAAAGATACAAAATATTTTTTATTTTCATACTACTTTGAGCCTTCCCGATGTATTGACTTTGATTTACAGAAAATAAGTCGGGTCTTCCAGGCTAGGGATCTTGTAAAGCTTATTTGGGGTATGGATTCCAACAGTAAGTCTGAACTATGGTTTAGTCCTTACAGTGATGCTCGAGGAAACAAGCTTGGAGATTTTGTCAGCTCCTATAATTTATATGTGATCAATGAGGACTGCGGCCCTACCTTTTGTTCGGAACAGGGATCAAGCTATATAGACGTCACAATTATTGGTGCTGATTTGCTAGCAAATGTTACCCGCTGGTGTCTCTCGGACTGTGAAACATTGTCAGACCATGCAATGATTGAATTCGACTTGTCTATTTCTACTGCTTCTTTTATTGCTGTCAATAGAATTTTATTTAATACAAAAAAAGCAAACTGGGGATATTTTGAAAAATACTGTTCACAGTACATATCCTTGATCAATAATATTTTGGATTCTTGCAGAAATACTGACTCACTTGATGTTAGTGTGGATTTTATAACTTCAGTTATTTTTCGGGCATGTATTAAATCTATGCCTACTAGAAGGACTGGTATACGAAAAGTACCTTGGTGGTCGTTGGAAATTTCCATTATGAGAAAGAGAGTCAACGCTGCTAGACGGAGGTTCCAGAGAACTACTAGCATTGATATACGGGACTTGTATAAGCGGAAATACCTTGATTTAAGGAAAAAATATAATGAAATCCTTCTTGACGCCAAATTAGAGTCTTGGAGGAAGTTTCTTTCGGATATCAATAATGAGAATGTGTGGAAAAAAATTTACACTTATGGTATTAAAGAAAATTTTATGAGGAAAATTGAGATCTCGGGCCTTCGGCTTCCAAACGGTAACTTTACGTCTTCCTTGGAGGAAACTATTGACGCTGTTCTTGATAAAGCTTTTCCTCCTGATTGTGTGAGGTTTGATAATGACTTTCATACTCAGTGGCGCTCATCTGCTCGCAGTGAATATGCGTCTCAGATTGATCCTCCTTTTTCGCAGGCCGAGGTTGATGGTGTAATTCGAAATCTAAGGCTTGGCAGGGCTCCTGGCCCGGATTCTATTCCCAATGAAATTATAAGATACTTTCATCGGCTCTTTCCTGCAGTTTTTTATAGATTATTCAATATATGTTTGAATCTTGGTGCCTTTCCACGAACTTGGAAGAATGCTCTTGTTATTGTGATACCCAAGAAACAAACTTTTAGTGTTCCGCATGTGAATAATCTCAGGTGTATCTGTCTTCTTTCTTCTTTGGGCAAATGTTTTGAAAAACTAATTACTAATAGAATTACTTGGCATTTACATAAAGAAAACATTCTTAGTCCTAACCAATATGGTTTCATTGCTCAAAAATGTACTGAGGATGCACTTCTGCGTCTTAGCAACATTGTACAGAGGGGCAGGACGAGAGGTTTGTACACTATTTTAAATTTTCTTGATATTGAAGGCGCTTTCGATAATGCATGGTGGCCTGCTATTCTTAATTTGCTAAAAAAAATGAAAATACCTCATAATGTGTTTAATGTTGTTTCTGATTTGTTGAAAGACAGGACGGTTGAGCTTTTTCTGGGTGGCACCTCAAGTGTTCGTCAACCTCAGAGAGGATGTCCACAAGGCTCTGTTTCTGGTCCCAAGTTTTGGATTATTATTATGAATGATCTCTTACAGAAACTCTCTGATCTCTTCAGTTGTGAAGTCATTGCCTTTGCAGATGATTTGTTGATTTGTATTCAAGAAAAAGAAATGCAAAAAGCTTTTCGTCTAGCTCAAGATGTTTTAGATTTCATTTATCATTGGTCAATAGATTTTAAATTAAACTTTAATCATGCAAAATCCAAGACCATGTTTATTGATAGAAAAAATACTACTTATGAAGGATATCAACTGTTTTTAAATGATAATCCCCTAGAGAGGGTGAATGAAATTAAATATTTAGGTGTTTTGTTGGACAGCAAATTTAACTGGAAAAAGCATATTTCCTACATTTCTAATAAATGTGAGAGACTTCAGCGTGGGCTAAATCGAATTGCATGTAATAGTTTTGGTGTTAAATCGAATGTTAGCGCAATTATTTATAAACAAGGCATTGTTCCCTTTATTTCATATGGATGTAGAGCTTGGGGACTGTCTCTAAAAAAGAAAATTAACTCTAAATGCCTGCTTCGAGTTCAAAGACGAATTTTACTGCGAGTTATAAAGGGTTATCAAACTATTAGTTACAATGCTGTTTTCTCTCTTGCCGGATTTCCACCGCTGGATTTGTTTATTTTGACTTTTATAGATTACAAGAATAGTCTTGCAAACTGCTCCAATTCTCATTTTGATCGTTTATTGCCTTTGTCTGTTCTTCCACATCCTTCCGTAAGACAACCAATACATATTCTAGATAGTATGGACACTGATGTAAATTCATTCTCACTTGTGTTGTATACGGATGGTAGTAGGATTGATGATAAAGTTGGTTTTGCTTACGTTATTTTTGAAGATGATATTGAAATTGAGTATCACCAATTTCGCATAAGAAATGAATGTACTGTATATACTTCTGAGCTTCTGTGTATTAATTTTGCAATTAAATGGATAATTAGCCAGGATGGACGTAGTTCCAGCTACTTAATTTGTACGGATTCACTCTCTTCCCTGGAGTCTCTTAAAAATATCTTTTCATGTAATGATATTATTGTTAATATACAGCAGTCTCTTGGAGATCTGGAGAAGAAGGGTATTTCAGTGTTTTTTACATTTGTCCGTGGTCATTCGGGCAATTATGGAAACGAGAGAGCTGATTGGCTTGCTAAGAATGCAACTAAAAAGGATATTAATGTTGATGTAAATATTCCAAAATCTTATTTCAAAAAAACATTCAAGGTTAAAATGATTGAGCGGTGGAACTGTGATTATATCTCTTCTGATAAGGGATGTGTTACAAAAACATTCTTCCCAACTATTTTTGATAGACTGAAAAGTAAGGATTTGTTGCTCAATTTTAAAGTTACTCAATTTTTGTCTGGACATGGTAAGTTCAATGTCTATCTTGAACGGTTTAAGCTGACGTCTTCCAATTTGTGTTATTGCAATCTTGGCTTTCAGCAAAGTGTTTTCCACCTGCTTTATGACTGCCCATTGCTTGATAAAGCAAGAAATCTATTGAAATGTAGATTAAAATTAATTGGAATAGATTGGCCGCCGAAATGTTATGATTTGGTATCTTCAGCTTCGGCCTACGGAGCTTTCAATGACTTTGTTGATTTTTATTTTAAACATTGTTAATAATTTCTTTATACATTTTCATACTTTGTATTTAATTACTTTTTTCCCTTGTGAATGTTTTCATTGTATTATTGAAAAGTGATGTTATTTCTTACAATTTTGCTTTTTTTACTTACGATTTGTAAGCCTCGTGTGATACTTTGTGGTACACGAGGGTTTCCTATTTTTTTTAAATAAAAAAAAAAAAAACTTTATTTGACGTTATTATACAGTTGTAAAACGAACTGGTTAAATTAAAAATCTTAAACGTTTGATTCTTGCGCTTGATTTTCTTGGAAGGCCATCTTCCAGACACGTATTTAAAGGGAAATGCAAATTTAAAGGGGAATATATATATATATATATTAATTGTTGCCTGCGTACGGTTTCGTAATAGATTGAATGCACACAGAATGGATGATAGCTTGATTAAATTTATTTTGCAAACAGAAAGACTTCACAATTCCGAAACTTTCCACAAAAATTGTAGTACAGCTCTTCACAGTATCACACAGTACATTCAATAGTTACACTTCACAGTACTAAGAACGTTAAGCATAACTCTATGCAAAGTACATCTAAAAGGCGAAGCTGTCACAGGTATCTCAATTTTCCAAATTCTACTCTGAACTAACAACTAATTACTGATGTTCTTTCCGGTCATATATAATTTTATCCTAGCTGCCGAGTGGTTTTCAGTACCGCCCACTTCTCGAAATTGCTCGAATGCATATGATGACCAGATAAGGCAACATCTACATATAGAATGAATTACAATTATTCAATTATAGTACCCATTACAGTTATACAGGGATCGGACCAAAATGCCGTCATTATGGTCGCCAAGTTTGGCGACTTTGGATGAACTCCTATTACAGTTTCACATAAAATTTTACTAAAATTATTTGCATTTGTACAAAATTCGTAGCATTGTACCCTCTCCCAAGGATTGCACATCCCCGACTATACAAGTAAAGGAAACAATTCTTAAATATAAGGAAATTCAATGCAATACTGAACAACAATTTTAAATCAAATGCTAATAAATAAATGCGTGATACTACACATTTGTATATAAAACAGGACCAAGGACTTTGTATGTACTGTGAAAATACTAAGGAGCTAGCCTATTGTAATGAAGAACTTTCATCATAGAATTTCATGGTTTACGGATCTGAGCTACGATGCCGTTCAGCCTGCTGAGGACTATGTTAAGAGTTTCCCAAGCTGATTATAGTTTAGAAGCGAGTCCTTTTCGTCGAATCAAATTCCACAACCAAATCTTACCACCTTCATTGAATCGATGTCCTTTGGCTCTCGTGTCGTATCGGGTCATTTTCTCCGTCGCTAAGACGGCTTGCTCTCTTGCGAAACTGTACATCGCTTAAAACCGTGCTCGGAGATCCTGCATGCACTCCTCAGACTATGGAGGTGAATCCGGAGGGCGACCAAGCAGGAGATCACAAGGCAGACGAAGATGATGACCAAACAGCATCTGCGATAACTGCTAGTCTTACAGGCAAGACTGCGACAGACCAGTAAGAACGATGCTAACCTGTGGCCCCAGTCCTGTTTGTTTCTTGATAGCATCAGCGTGAGGTTATTAGGAATGGTTAAATTAAACCTCTCTACTAAGCCGCCTGACTGGGGATGTAGAGATGTCGTTTATCAACGCCAATAAGCTTGCAGTGTTCTTTAATTACAGCCGAACGTTTCTTCTTTAAGTGAAATGTAACTGAAGAATCACTCCGAACATGGAAATTCGTGACAGTATCTTCATCGGAGGTGGAATACACTTCAGGTCACTTGGTGAAGTAATAAGTGACAACGAAGATGTATTTGTCGCCTTTAGCTGTTTGTACAGTGCTCCCCAGGTTTGTCAAAGGCGATGCCTTCAAAAGGCTCTCCTACATTGTAATGTCGCAGCTCCCCTCGGCTGATTTTGTTCGGTCCTTTCCGATTCGCGCAAGCATCTCAAGATTGGATCTACTTTTGCACGTCTTCCATTGCATTAGTGCAGTAGAAGCGCTCTCGAATTCTATGTAACGTCTTCATTATTTCGAATTGGCCTTCTATAGACTGTTATATAAATCTTTAAGGACGTCCGGGATCTGGAAGTTTGGCAAGATCAACTGCCATCGGAACGCCCTTCCATCATCCGATTCTAATTTCCGATAAAAAAGCCGTTTCAAATATGGAGTGAATCCCAGAGAGTCCATGGCAGGTAGTTTTCTTATTTGAAGACATCAGTAAGTCACCGCTTCTCGAAATTACTGGAAGGCATATGAGGACCGGATATGGTTGCAGCTGCATATAGAATAAATTACAGTTATTGAATTATAATACTCACTTCAGTTATACAGTGACCGGACTAAAATGTCACTAAATAATCATCAAGTTTTGCGCTTTTTGAGATTTCGCTCCATATTTGGAGAGAAAAATTAATCGCCAAAACCATCGTCAGCTTGACAGTATCTCGCTTAGCAAGACAGCAGGTTACTTAATATTAAATAGTCTGGCCCTTGTATTCTCACTTAACCGCAAAAGCACCACTTCTTTATATTTACATGTTACATTATAAAAAAATACTGCAATTTCATATATAATTTCACTAAAATTATTTGCATATGTGCAAATTTCATAGCAATATATATATATATATATAGATATATTTCTGTATTTTAATTTGTGTGTAATTGTAACTAAAGACGTAATACAATACCGGTAGGTTATAACAAGTTCATTTCCAGAAAATTAAACAAATTAGCGGCACGAGGATTTCGCAGATTTCTTAGAATGTCGCCTCAGAATTGGAAAACCGCCAAACACTGTTATTTCGACATGGATTCAAATCTATGCGAAACAGTTGGCTATATGGGAGTCTAATGATCTCCTCATTTGTAACGTGAACACGGCGTAGTTTTCCTTTGAAACGTCCTCCACGAAGACCAATCTTTCCTTAGGCAAACAGCAATGGAGTATTTTGCCTTAATCTGAAAACTCTAATGCTCCGAATTTCTTCATAAACACACTTCTTATCTTAGAAAATCAACAGTAGTAATCTTTTCGTAATTAATATATCCATTTTAACGCTTTTTGATAATCGGAAAGTAAGAAAATCTATAATTAGATTGAAACTGTAAGACTCATGGAAAGGTCCCGAAGAAATTGTTAGACCTGAAACTCATTACTTAGAACTATTCAATAGAGTTTCCTTTCTTGCCTTAAACATAAAGTTATTTTCTCGGCTAGCCTTGCATTTTAAACTCGGCTAGCCTCGTAATTTAAACCCGGCTAACCTTGGTTTTAAAATTACAGCGAGACAAAAATTATTTTAAAATGCAGGAGAAATGAAATGTGGCTATAACATTGCATAAATTTCTCGCGAATAGATGTGCATTGTTATATTCTTATTAATTGCACTTTTGCGACCTGAGTTATCATGATGAATTTTGTATATTTGTTCAGAGATCCGTAAAATACAACTTTACGTTATTTAAATAACAAATGCTTGCCAGTCTTGAATTTTAAGTACGCTATCGAGTATTAAAATGTACAGTACTTTTTATCTCCACATATATAGTGCATAGTTATTTTGGATAAAGTGTTTTTAATGAGTAACAAAACGTGCAGTATACTTACTTCGAACATTATGTAGTTTCAGCTTTCAACTAAATTTTAGGCACAAACTTTGTACTAATATCGAAGACTACGAATAATTTACTCTGGTAGATGCAGTATAAATACTATCCATCGCATAATTAAAAAGCGAAAAAATATTTTTATTACATGCGGAAATTTTTTCCCATGAGGATGATCTTGCATCACATTTAAAAAAAAGAGGAGAACGAAACTAATTAATTTTTTTTCAAAAATTTGAAAAGTTTTGAAAATACCTTAAAAGATTTATCCATCATCATTTTTCAAATGTAAAGACATTTGGAAAGATAAAAGTAGCTTTTCAGTCATTCCTTAATGCAGGTAATTTCATAATTAATATTAAAAAAATAAATTTGTTAAATTCAGAAATTTATTTCGGTAATGTTTTCCCTTCCCCTTCCAAAAAATTAGAACGAAATTAATTCATTTCTTTTAGAAAATTGCTTTTAAATTTAAAGATTTATCCATCTGTATTTTTCAAATATATAGAAATTTTGGTTTTCAGCCATGTAATACTGACACGAGTTATGTCTACTAATATTTTTTCAGAGATTTACCATTTTAAATTTTTAAATTATTTCAAGAAGAAATATTCAAAGGAAGCGAATATTTATGTAAGTGCTGGAAAAATAAATCATGAAGCTTTCATGAAGCTTTCAATGAACCTCTTATAAATGTATAAATGAAAAAATCGAAATTTCAATTTAAAAATATGCTACATGTATTTTAGCTATAGAATTTTAATACTACTGTTACACTATTGTGGTTATAAAATTTAATTTTATCATCCTGATTATAATTTGTAAAATCAGTAAATCAATAAATAAAATACTACATATATTTTAACATACAAAACATATAAAGGTATAAAAACTTTTAACATATGTATGTTAAAATGTATATATTTTAGCAGACATAAAATAAAGTACTACATATATTTTAAAAAACGCAAAATGTTTCATTCCGAAATTCATGAAAATCCAATCTAAATGGTATTCAACATAAAAAAATTAGAACTGACAGCATTTTTATTTCAACAACTCATCTTGAATAAGTAACACATTTAAAAAACATTTCAATATGTTTTAGACGTAAATTTTAATTTTTGTTAAAAAGGAAATCTTAGAGTGTTTGCAGAAGTGCCACTTCATGTTTAGCCTTAACAAAGCACTAAGAACCTAAAGATGAAACAGACCAATTAAAACTTGCTTACCAAATTACACAGAAAGCAAGCGCCTCCAATCAAGAAACCTGCTTATTCAGCGGATTCCATTGTTAATACTATGCTTCCTAGCAACCGTCCATCCATTCATCGGCTGGATTTATCCTCGTGTCCAGACATTTTACTCCTCTGTTTCTTCCTTTCGCATCCCAATGCTCAAAAAGAAATTATTTTCGAAGAAACTGTTTGAGCTCCGAAAAGTAACACCGAAGAAAAACTTGGGGAAAAAAGATGTATACAAATATTTACCACTAGTTGGGAGAAAATGGATCTGAACGTAGATAAAAATCTATAGATATGAAAGACATATAAATGAAAAGCTTGTAAACGGCGTCGAGTTCAGAAGTCTTTGAGTAGATACATATTAAATGATATCCCCACGCTGCATTGGTTAATAAGTGGCTACTTCATTTTTGGAACAATGTATAACCCCAAATCTACCAAACAAAGTATAACCCAACCCCCATTAGTTTAACGCCCAAATCCTCTATGTTATTCTTCATATTTGTTTGCGCTATTCAGTATTACACGCCCACATCATGCGCCTTCAAAGATGTTATAACTAAGTGCATTGAATGGATTTTATCCTCGTTTTCTGCACAATACCATTCTTCGGAAATAACCCGACTTTCCGAAGTTAGATGTACTAAGAAGTACTGATGTAAAAGCATTTGAAAAATACATGCAGAGGAATTAGTCTTACTTATGAATAAACATGAAAGTATATTAGTATAGCCAGGCTATAAAGAATTAAATACGCACATTACGAAATACAGTCCTCAGAAATAACATATTTTTATTTCACTTTCTAATTTTACATTTATCATCTAATTTTTCACGTTACGGACAGTTTTAAGTATACATATTTTTCTCAGCAAGAGTAGTTTAATCCTATGCTGCTGAATATTACGTAAGTTAACCTCTGTTGTAAAAATTCTGAAAACGTTAACATCTTAAAAGCATACTTGTTTATCCTAATAGAGGGTTTGGGTGTGAAAAGCATATTTTCGTCTTAAAAATGCACGGTTTTCTCATAGTTTTTCTTTAAATTATCACAAATATTTCTGGCACTATATTTCTTCTGAAAGTCTGAAAGTCGCATTCTGGATTTACGAGTTATATTTAAAGGAATAAATAGACAATATATGCAAGAAAGAAAAGTGTTTATAGTGTGTTTCTCTTTTGCAGTCTCGTTTTTATAAATGTTTCGAATTCAATAAATAGCTTTTTAATTTTTAGATGCCATAAAATTTTCATTTAGCATTGTCTTTCCGTATTAGAATCAGGACATTTTTTATTTTATAACATATTGTTTAGTTTTTAAGCATCAGTCGTTTCTATTTAAATATTATAATATACAAAGATTCAGTTACAAAAAAGAAAGATGTCTCTCTTTAACATTATAACATTTGACCGCTTCGCATCTTTTTTTTTTACTTACAGCATTGTCTTATATCATTTCATCAAACCATGAGTTATTTTTCCAGTGTTTTTTTAAGTATACCTCATTTATTAATTAAAGGAGGTTAATAGAAAGGCAACAGTAAAGTAACACACATGTGATTCTTAACTTAGCATACTTAATTCGCATTGGACGGCAGAGTACATTCATCCCTGAACTATACACATTGAAATCGGTATCGGTGATTCACAGCGGCAGAGAAGAGAATATAGTATGCCATATCGTGAATTTGGAAATGAATGTGAGATAGCAATAGTACAGCAGAAATATATCAGCACAGATAAGTTCAGTTGCACAGTGTTGGAGTTTTTCTAACTTAAGTGTTTACGTTTTAAAATTCAATAATTAGAACACTTGACAATCAAAATTTGGATAACAATTCTAAATCACATGAATACGACAAAATATTGCATGGGTGTAAAAGTTTGTGACATACATGATGAACAACATATATACTGTAAAACCTCTGTGTTCAAATAAACAGTAAATAGTCACCAAATCAACTCCAACAGAGTAACTAAATCATGCGTTGTGTTAACTTAAAATACTATTGGGTCCAGTGTTCTAAATTAAAAGTGAAAACATTACAAGAGAAGTTAAATTAAATATAGGATTTATTAAGAGATAAACTTACTTAATACAAATTTTACATAGGTGAGGGTGGTGGTGTTTCAAAAAAGTAAAAAATAAAATTTTCATACCGAGTTTGACAATGGTAAGGGTACATGAAGATACGTTGATACAAAATCATGGCAGTAGACGTCAACAAAATTTTCTTGGTTTGCCATTTCACTTGCTTTCTATAAGGAGAGGAAAAAAAATAACAATTAGTTATTGAAATGTTTTGTCATTTTCGTCGCCCTCCATAAGAGCCTTCTCTCATCCATTTCTTCCGACATCGTTCTCTGATAACGCAGTCAGTTTCTCGTCTGGTCACACCTTCAGTCTTTTTCCTTCTCCCGTCTGCCAACGACTCTCTCTCTGTCGTAGATCGCTCCAAGCCTTTTTCTTCCTTTCGCCAAATCTCGTGTGGCGATCCTAGATGGTACTAGACAGGCCAATTGCCCGGCAACCCCAGGGGAAAAATGCACACAGGGAAGGAGAAGCAAGGTAGTTCGAACTCCTGAAATTGGCGAATAATCGCTGAACCTCCAAGGTCATCAACCCGTCAGCAGAGCTAGCCTCTTCTCGGGGTCTCAATCCAGCATAGAAAAAGCCTGCGAGTAAGCAAATCACCCCGTCCCCTCGACCTTGGCATATGGTACTGTAGGTTGAAATTACCCTCTCTGGCAGGGTGCAAAAGTTTCCATTGATGATAAATGCTTCCCAGACCACTGTCTGGCGGGTGAAGAAAGTTGAAAACAAGATCATAAATCTAGATTCCCCAAAAGGCAACGTAAAAAGTTTTCGAAAGAATAAAGGCTTTGTTTTTTAAATACTGATTAATACAAGACTGAAGAAAAGTACTTGAATTAAAATATAATAATCACATAGATAAATTTCTTAGGTTTTTTACAACATCAAACACGAGCACCATAGTCAGAAAATAAAAATTACTTCAATTAAAATATAATAATCATGTAGGAAAAATTTTATGTTTTCCACAACACCAAAACGACCACCATAGTCAGAAAATATGGATCCCAAAATTTAGCAGAAAAGGGGGCACATTAAAAACTTAATTAAAACTTTAAACACCAACTTGTGTAAACAAAACTTTAAAAGAGCTTCAAAAAAATTGACCTTAAGGGACAACTTAACAAGAGATTAAACATTAAGCAACCAAGTTAAGAAAAATATTAACTAAACAAAAATTTAAATAGTTAACCAAACTACCAAAAGTAAAAGAAGAAAAATTAATCACTCAAGCAACTTAAAATCAGAGTTAACCAAAACTGTCAAGAAAAATTAAATGACAACAATTACTTTTCAACAAGGCAAAGAAACTTAAGTTCAACTACAAAATAAAACAAATTAATAACCTTTAAGTCTGATAACAGAATTAAGTTAAATCATAACAATTAAGACATTTTAATTCACAACTGAAATATGTAATACATAACACAGTTTTCTCTTCTAAACCCCTTGCATGCTCATTCCGGAAGATGAAATTAAGTTCGTGAAAGAAACGTTCATTTCCCGGTTTTATATACCTGTCAGGTTAAAGTAAAGCCCCGAAGCTCTGAGTTAATGTCCTCGCTTGATGGCCATAATCATGTTGGTGGGGTATTGCCGTTATTAATGATCACAAGTTTTATTTGAGTTATTATCGTTTCCAAAATATTATTATCGTTTAAATTTGTTTTCACTCTTGTTCCCAACATTCTCCATGTTTTTCCTAGTTACTTGTCAACGTGGGGTTTTCGGTTTTTAAAATTCGTCTTTACCTCAGTAACATAATTTACTACAATAATTTCTTTCACTCTCGTGATTTTATATTTTTAAATAAATTTATATCTATATATATTACATATTCGAAATTTGATTATTAAAATCTTCGAGGCATTAGAGTATCATCTGAAGTTTTAAGATTGCAGTGCTTCTGTAGCTGAATAAAAAAAATCTCGTTCTCACCCCATTAGAACCGAATTTGCGATAGTAAAGCAATCATAATTAAACTGCACTCACAATCTTGATTACGAATCAGAAAACGTTCATGATCTAGTTAGTTGCATTCATCACCCTAAAGAAAGCTATTTTCGTCCATAATCCCTAAATATTGGAATATAAATGACATAGATGATGAAAGACCTTATCATATCATTAATGGCTAGCTTCAAGAAAACTATAGTTAAGGTCCTTAAACAGTGTGAGATTTATTAAGCTTTGAAATACCATTTCTTGCTGTGATCTCTTCTTGCTATCATTACAGGCAACTTGTTTCTTGTTATTTTATGTTGAATGGAAACTTATGTTATTAAAATGATATCTCAAGAGAAAATAGTTTAGCACATAAAGCAATTACTTTAAATAATCTTACATAAGAGCACTAAAATGATAAATAACAGAATGCGATGATTTTATGATTATTAAAGTCTAAGAATCAACACGGCATCAACCCATTAAAGCTATCATTAAACTAAACTTCCTGTACGGAACATTTTCTAAAATATGGTGAATAATGTTGTCTCTGGGCAATTCTCATTTAGTAAAAACGTATTTATTTTACGTATTTTA
Source organism: Stegodyphus mimosarum (assembly GCA_000611955.2). Classification (NCBI taxonomy): domain Eukaryota; kingdom Metazoa; phylum Arthropoda; class Arachnida; order Araneae; family Eresidae; genus Stegodyphus; species Stegodyphus mimosarum. Next base: position 191,960 of record KK116969.1, read on the forward strand.
AATGCACAGTTTTAACATATATGAACTTAACTTCTGCATCACTAAAATGTAAATGCAATGCGGTTTGGTTTGTTAGCATTAGTCCAAGAAAATGTTCGAGGGAAATAATGGTTATAAACTAAATCTTTTTCATAAAATAGGATAAAACTGATTGTTAGATATGTATTACAGATTTTCTTTGAAAGTATAGTTAAGGTAAATTCAACAGTAAAACTTTTTTCTGGGAAGAAAGCACATACTTTTTTAGTCACTTTAATATATTCCTGATAAAAATTTTAAATACTGGACTGTTTCGTAAAAACTTGTTTCCTTAAAAGAGCAGTTATTGTTATTATTACTATTATTATTATCATTATCAGCCCCTTAGTTTCACTGTTCATCTTATTCCTATGTTTGAAAATTCCAAATTAAGTTTTTAAAGTAAATTCACAGCACTTCAGTCTTAAAACTGCCTCCTGAGCAAAACTCAATTCCCATGTTAATACTCCCATTCTGACAGCACTGCCATTTTAGACTCTATCATTGGATGCTAGGTTATTGCTGAAATCTGAAAAATAATTAAAACAACAACTATATTCTAATTGTCCAAACACTTATTGAAGGTTAATTAGAATACTTTTGACTATCTGAGTAGCCTTCTATTTGGAAACAATGAAGACAAAAGCATTTTATTTCTGTTCTGCATTATGTTTAGCTCAAATTTTTCTAGTTTTATTATTCCTTAAAACTATTTAAAAGAAAATTTTAGTTTCTTTATCAATTGAATTGGTTTGCAAATATTATAACACAAAACACATGTAGGTTTTTCTGTTTGAAAGCAACGAGAATATTCGGAATGGTTTAAAAATTAAATCAAAAAAGCAAATAATTGTTAATAAATTTACGTTTTCTAAACGACAACTAGCACATTTTCGTCCCGAAGGTTAGCATCTCAATCATTTCATGAAATATCCTACCATATTATATTGTTCTACAACTTTCGTTGTTAGACACTGTCTTTTAATAAGCAGGAATACAACACTCATGAATGTGCCAGAGTTTGGCATAAGTGTAGTCTACAGGAAAATATAAGTTTTCTTTCCCCTTCAAAAATTTGAAGCTTCTATAAATCTAACGTTGATATTGATTGCACAAAACAGACTATAATATGTTCGTGTAAACACTAGCAAACTCACAGACAGGCAGAAATTCTATTTCCATCAAATAGTCCACACAATTTAAAAGTTTTAACATTTACCATCTATTTTTTTTCATAATGGTTCCAATTTAGACATTAAAAGATATTCTGAATGTTTAATGCCTAACATGCAATAAAATATGTGACTAGCGTAAGGATCAATCATTTCACTCCTAGCTGTGCTAAATGCACACGATCTTGAGACACAATAAGAAACATTACCGCTCAAATATACTTCTAGCCATAAGAGAATTCTTAGTCTTATCTTTCGCTCCTGAAAATTTAGTAGAAACGTATTTGTATTTATGAAAAATATTACAATTTTTATAGTTCACATAGTAAAGCTTGAAGTTAGTTCTATTATCTTCTTTTGGTTAGCAATTAACCTGATAAACACTGAGACTAATCACATCCAGATAGGACTTTAGGAGTATTTTCAAGATTGGGTGTCAGATTTAAAGTACACCGAAGAAAGGCTTGTTAAAAATTTCAAGTGTTCATTTGCTTCATATGTCTGCGCATATATAGCATACGTATATTTGTTAATTCATGTTAATGCTTTTCAAGAATTCCAGGATTTGCCGTCTTAGGCATTATCTGCGTCAGTCACTCAGAAAAAGAGACGACATTTATTGGTGCAAACCTCATCATTCTCTACGAAAATGCACTGCGTATGTCGACGATGGCTATGGAAAGTATTGAAACATCACACCAATAGCGTCGTCGCTTCTATGACCATCACATCTCAGTGTACAATTTTTGTATTTCTCATATAAGACTGCTTCCCAATCAGTTTTTCCTAATTGTAAGAAACATAATTTACGTTTTAGGATATCCAAATGCAAAACTAATTTATTAATTTTCATTTGTTAATGAATATTTAATTTTACATCTTGTTTTGGGTTAATTTTTTCAAAAAAATTCTTACGAATAAATTCCACCGTGATATGTTTTTTAAGAGCTACCAGATTTATTTTAAACTTTAAGACAAGTAATATTATCTTGTGTTTAAGCAATGTTTCATGAGCTTCCAGTTTTTTTATAAGAGCTCCCACTCAAGAATGTCAGGAAAAGCGTTTGTTGTGGTATCCATAAATTACTTATTATTCTGTAACACCCAGGAAGATAATAATAGCAATGAAATTTTATTTTTCTTTAATCTTGACGGGAGACATGACAAGAAAGGAGACTTTTCTGCATCGCCCGCCAACGCTGAAGGATCAGAAAGCAAAGTAAGAATCACGGTATATAGCAGTCAGGGAAGAGAGGCCAGAGTTTTGTTTACTTGGCAAAGACATGCCTAGTACATACCATATTTTGTTGAAACTGCCTACTAGGAACTAAGCATTCTCAGATTAAAACGGAAATCCCTGTGGTTTCCAAAGCTGTCATGAACGCCGTCGAATTACTGTTTAACTTATTTTGCTGGTTAAAAAAGTCATATGTGGAAAGCATCAATTTCCTCATTTAATTAAATTTAATACAGTTCTAGAGCATAGGTTGTTGAAACAACCCATATCTGCCGTTAATGTATAAGTACTTTATAGTCTATTTATGGTAGACTTAGAACTAAGTTAAAACAAGTAGGTGATTTGAATAAATAATAAATACTAGATAAGCAAATCTTTATATTTCGTTTTCTTTAGCTTATAATGGCGCTAATTTAAATGTCTCATGTATGATTATAAAAAAGTTCATTAAGGGCACACTAAAGAAAGCATTAACTTGTCATATGTATCACAATGCAATTTGTATGGAATTATTTCTGTATTTAATTACTCTAATGGTATATTAATTACATAAACTATTCCATCATATTTATAAAGTAATAAAAATGCAAGTATAAAAATATACGTTGTGCATTAGAATTGCAGCAATTATTTAGCTTATAAAGTCTGTTAGTCTTTGTGTTAATCGTTATAAGATTATTCATTTCGATGTCTATACTGTTCGCGCTTAATCGACAGATGTAAAATCTGAACATAATCATCTACCAATCGCTTTAAACATTTCAGTAAGTCTCATCTATGGATGATGAACATAGAGGTGACTGCAAAATCTTTAATGCGCAGCGTAGAAAATTTAATTTGTATTCCTATTCCTGAAAGCGGAGATTGTTCTTTGCAATTAAATTATTCATCCAAAATTATTTTAAAGAAGCGCGTCAAATAATGCTTTCGCTACGTGGAAAATGCAACTGCTGTAAATTAAATGTTGCCCATGGGCGTCGTGGCATAAGGTACGGCTTCCATAGCCAGATTGATATCTCAGAGAAGGCATGAATTTTTATGCCTTTACAGCATAGTACTTAAAATGTTAAGCCAAAAGTTCTCTTATGAGATTAGTGGAAGGGGAAAGAAACGTTTAGATCCGTCATCCAGGGGATTTTACTTGAAAACTGAGATAGAATTTGGCCGATTTGAACTGTCGTCTATGAAGTATCCAAGACCAAGACAGCTCTTGACCGCAATAAAGCTCTTTGACTTGATCTTATGTTACTGTCACATAAATGCAATAAATCACGACAGATGCATTAAGTACTCAAAAGAATTCTTTGAACTTTAGAAGCATTTTGAAGAACATTTTCAGGGAGCTGGTGAACCGCATATATATTTACATACATACCGTATGTATTTTAAGTGTAATAAATATAATAAATTCTAGCATGTCAAATGTATTACAATAAGCGAAATTCATAAAATTCAGCGCGTTTCGATTCCATGTCGTATCGAAGTTACTTTTAAAAGATACGCATTATTTAGGAAAGAATAAGAGCATGAAAGCAAATTTTCTTTTATATTTTAAACACTAATAATAATTTAAAAATAGAGCAAAAACGTACGAAATCCTATATAAAATATATTAAATGGAGTAAAATTTAAATTTATAAACCTTAATTAAACCTTAGCGATGAGAAAATATTAATTATGCAGCTTACTTTAAAATGACGGTAATATAATTATGGAATTAATTAACGTTTATAATCTTACATATTTTAAGCATCTGCAGATATTTCCAATAAAACTCGGTAGAAGTTTTAGTAAGCCAGTGATAATATTTCCAAATTATACAAATCTATCTTGGGCTTTATTGACTTTGTGTACTACAAAACCCACCTTTTTCTTTTCACACAACACTGATGAATATTTCATTCCATTCAACATCAAGCACGTTAACTAACAATCAATATTTAAACATCTAATGAGCCCTGAAAAAAATTTATCCCAGAGACTGCGAAGTAAGGGAAAAAAAGTCTGCATATATTCATTAATAGGGTATTTGCAGTCTCGGTTACAAAGGAATCGATACTTTCATCGATCTTCCTGTTACTTCACATTACAACAAAAGCTCGAGTAGAGAAGTTTATAAAAGTCACTTATCTCGAAACAGCGGCACGTCCCACTGCCTCTTCATGGACACAGCATATTTAATCACAGCGGAATATCCGCTGTCTGCGGACATATCCTATAAGGAACTCTGGAGTACAGTGTGTCCAAGTCAACCATGCGGCTATGCAATTTCCGGAAATATGAAACCTTCTTCGGTGAAGCATGATCTTCATTACATTGATTGCCAAATCGACATTCCATCCAAAGAAAAGAAAACCACGCTGGGTACTCCACTCTTTTTTCATGTCTGTTCGTTTACGCATTTGCTGATATGCTTATATGCGCAAGAACTGTTTTCGCTCTGTTTAGTCATGGGAAATATTAGTATTGGCTCGTTTCTCGTTTATTTCATTTCATTGTTTTCCTTTTTTTTCAGCAGTTAGATTTAAAACGAAGGTTCTAGCGTTTTTCTAATGCATTCCATATATTTCAGTCTATTTTAATTACTATAGGAATACCTCTGGTAAAAAATATTGTTTAATAACATTACTAATTAAGAGGTATGACAGTTAGGGACAGAAAGGGATTTATAGAAGCATGAATTATGCTGTTGTGCTGTTGCTAAAAGTGTCGAGTGCTTTTGGTGAAAGGACACGCTTACGAACCCCTTCTGCATGAACATTTTCAAGGGTTTACCTAAATATGTAACATAAAAGCATGTTTGTTTTGTTTTCCCCGAAATCTTTTACATGATGGTATGCTTTCATTCAGACAGATGCTCTGTAGTACTTTTCAGTATCCCCCCCAAAGAAAACGGAAAGATGTGTTTTAGTGATATTTCTGATATCCAAAGCTGTTCTCAGGAAATAATCGTTAAAAAAGTATTTGTGATTTCCTATGGCTGAGTAAATATCGCTAAATGCTTTTAATTTGCGCCAGGTTCAGCTCATAAGTATTAATTCTAATAGATTTTCATAACTATATATTAGAAACGCCTTGATTCTATATTGATAACAATACTTACTTTGTAGAGACATTAGGCTATTTAGTAGCAGGAGACATGAAAAATATGCAATTCCTTCGCCGGGAATCGAACCACGGACCTCTGAAATACCGGCTCAGTGTGCTGACCATTACACCACGAAGGCACGCTAAGAATGTGGGAGATATACCTTATAACTTTCTATGAAAGATTTTTACAAGACCGTAAGAATTTTTATATGATATTCCATACATTTTTGATTCTTATATGATATGTATTCATTAGTACAATAACTACGCAGTAGAATACAGTGTGCGTCAGAAAAATGTATACACACTTTAAACTATCGTAGAAAATTGATTGGCCTACAACGTTAAGTTTCTAAGAAGAGTTACGCTATAGGCCAGGGGTGAGCAACACGCGGCTCGTTAAACATTTTTATGCGGCCCACCAAGCATTTTTAACACTGAATTTATTTTATCGACTTTCTCCCATCAATATATTGCTATAAAAATAATTATAATAAAATGGTAGTACGTACTAAACCGAAACAATTTTTTATGACTAGTTACTCACTTGTCGGCGACTTGTTCAAACATGCAATACGAACGCACCGCGTCAGTGCTTGTTTGTGTTTGCTTCTGTCACACAATCAGTCAGACTGGTAAGCTGTTAACTGGCAACTTTAGAAATTCCTGTGTTTCTTGAAAGGCGTGAGTGCAATATTATTGTCAAAAAGGTGTAGACTACATAGCCGCACTCATGCTGCCAAGCTATTTTCAGGTAGTGACACCTATTGATGGAAAACGAAAGAGCTATTAACTACTACTACACTGATGGCCACCCAAACCGCAACACCAAGAAACACAAGAGATATCACAACAAAATTTATTTAGCAGATAACATGTTGACCAAGTAACAAATAATTAAATTTATAGGCTTCTGTGAAGTGTGGTTCCTTCTAGAATCAATAGCCAGAGTACCCGCCATTGTTGGAGATCATCGCTGCCACACACCTCGGCATTGATTCAAAGAGACTTTGGATGTGTTCTTGCGGTACACCAGACCAAGCAGCTTCCACACGTTGCCAAAGGTGATCTGGTGTGGCAGCTTTGGATGTAATCTGGGACAATCGTTCAGCAACCATGGACCACATGTTTTCTATCGGCGAAAGATCCGGAGAGTGAGCCGGCCAGGGAAGCAATTCAATCTGGCGATTGACGAAGAACCCTTGGACAATGCGTGCCACGTGTGCTCGCGCATAAGCCTGTTGAAATATGGCTGTGGGCAAGTCCTGAAGTAAGGAAGGACAGCTGGCTCCAACACCTTGGAGATGTAGCGCTGGTTGTTTAAAGTACCGGCAATGCGTACTTGAGGAGTGCGAGAGTGATATCCAATAACGCCCTATACCATAATACTCGGTGCAGGATCAGTGTGACGGTGTATAACGCAACTGTTCAGCATCCTATCTCCAGGGTGTCTCCAGACTCGAATACGACCATCGTAGTGTTGCAAACAGAAGCGTGACTTGTCAGTAAAGACAATTTCATTCCATTCTGTCGTCGACATCCTTCTTTCATCGCACCATTAGCGGCGGAGACGTCTGTCGTTCTGTGTCAAGGGTAGACGAAGCAATGGACGTCTCGCGGACAGATCACTCTGCTGTAAACTGCGTCGAATGGTACGCGCAGACACTGGATGATGCGTTAAAGACTGAATGTGCTGTGCTATGGTTCGTAATGTGACTGAGCGATCCGTCACTGCCATGCGCACAGTGTTTCTGTCATCACATGAAGCTGTGCACTGAGGTGAATGCGATCGAACACGTCCGTCCGTCGTACCCTCCTGAATCCAACGGTTACATATCCGCATTAGAGTTGTTTGGTTTCGTCCAACACGACTACCGATTTCTCTAAAAGATAATCCACATTCTCGGTAGGCCACTATCCTTCCTCTGTCGAACTCGGATACTTGATCAAACGATGATCGTTGTTTAGTAGGAGGCATAATTGATCGTTTTTTTGAAAAAAACCACAAGAAAACACAATTGCCGAACTAGAAATCGTAGAAAACTCCAAGCCTTAAATAATGCTTTGAAGTGGCGTCACAGGCGCGCGTGATGTGCGTCTGCGCTGAAATTCTAATCATTTGGATATTTCACCTCAGCTAATGCATGTTGTAAATTTCATGTTATTTGCATGCTTCCTTCAGGGTGTTGCATTTACGGTGGCCAGCAGTGTACTTTCGCTTCTAGCCAGGAATTCCCCATTGCATGTAAACAGAAAATTTAGGAAAACAACAGACTATTTTTAAAAATCAAACTATTTTATCAAATACAGCAGTAAAGGCTAGTTTTGTTGTCAGTCAAATACTGCCAAAAAATGAAACCCTTTGCTGATGGGAGGTGATAAAAGAATGTCTGACTGCTGTTGCAGAAATAGCATTTCCTGATCAAATAAATATTATTTCAAACATTAGTATATCAAGATTCACCACTGCAAGGAGAATTGAAGGCTTATCGGAGAACATAGCAAGAACGCTTCGTGAAGGCATTGTAAAATCCGAATACTGTTTTTTGGCACTTGATGAGAGTTGCGATATTAGCTATACAGCACAACTGGCTATATGTTTACGTGGTATTGACACCAAATTTAATATTACCAAAGAATTGTGTTCACTGATTCCAGTGCAAGGGACTACAACCGACAAAGACCTGTACGATGAACTAAAGTCTGTGTTGGAATATGTTTCAATTTCATTAGAAAAGATTATTGGTATATCGACAGATGGAGCATGAGCAATGTCAAGCATGGAGGTAGGAGTATTGGGAAGACTATTTCAAGACATTAAGAAGGTCACAGAAAGGGAAATATTCGTTAACCACTGCATAATTCACCAGAAAAATTTGTGTGCGAGAAAATTGAGTTTGCCAAATGTCACAGTACCAATAATTAAACTAATCAATTTATAAAGACGCGCGGGTTAAATCACCATGAATTTAAAGAATTTCTGAAAGATTTAGAAACTTAATATGGCGAGGTGGTTTTTAATACCGAAGTACGTTGGCTTAGTATAGGTGCAATGCTAAGAAGAGTATACAACTTAAAAAGCGAAATACAATTGTTTTTGGATACGAAGGGATATCCCTTTCCTCAGTTTGGTAATAAAGAATGGATGTGCGATTTTGGGTTTCTTATCGACATGACTCAGCATCTCAATGATCTTAATGTGGAACTTCATAGCAAAGGACAGTTTGTTCACAATTTGTATGATAAAATTCAGGGCTTTGAGCGCAAATTAAAATTGTGGAAACAGCATCTTTTGCAGAATAATTTGTCTCACTTTCCACATTTATAAAAAGAAAACTTTACTACTTCTCAAAACTACGCACACTATATAGACATTTTAATCAACGAATTTTAATACGGTTCCAAATGTTCAAAGCTGAGAAGACAGCGGTTTCCATGGAAATGTTTTCCTCGCCATTTAATATCGAAGTGGATACAGTTCCCGAAGACTTTCAAATGACATGCAGAATAATACCGATTTAAAAAATGTATTTTGCTCAGTAAACAAGAAAATTTTTACAAATCTTATGTGAACCCTGAAAAATTTCCGCTTTTGACGAAAAATGCAAAGCAAATGATGTCTCTGTTCGAAAGTACGTATGTTTACGAACATTTATTTTCAACCATGAAATTAATCAAAAATGACCACCCATCAAGATTGAGTGATGCACGATTAGAAAGCTGCGTATGTGTAGCTACCTCATCAATTCTGGCTGATATTGATCAGCTTGTATCGAGAAAACAGTACCAAATTTCTCATTAAAAATTTCAAGTAAATTCGTTTTTCTGTTCTTTTCGTGTTTGTTTTTATTTTGCATGAAATCTTTACTTTTTAAAAATTTTATATTTTTTTATTCTAATGTTTATTATAACTAAAGTTTTGTAAATTATTACTAAGTGTTACTTTATGTGCAGCCCGCCAAAAAAAAATTAAATTTAAATTGGCCCATTGATTGAAAAGGTTGCTGGCCCCTGCTATAGGCCAAATAAATGTTCATTCTGGTCAAACTGAATGTTACAAATGGAGTTTAAAATAAATGTTCAGAATGGCGGCTATTTGGTCGGATCCAGTATAATTTAAACTTAATGGAACTGTCAACAGGCATAATTGTAAGTACTGGGCTGAAGATGATTCCCACATTGGCTGCGAATGAAAAGGCTGTGAATTTGCGTGGTGTGAATGTGTGATATGGTTTGTCTCCTAAGGTACTCATTGGGCCTTGCTGTTTTAAAGGTACTGTCATTGGAGAAAAGTACCTAACAGTGCTTGATGATTCCATTTTCCCTGACATTCTGCAATGTATGATAATGCCAAGATTTGTTACCAACAAGATGGCACTCCTCCGCACTATCATAGGGATGTGTGAGCATACTTGGAACAAAATGTACCGGCCATTGAACGCAGGGAACCAATCGAGTTTCCTACACGCTTTCCAGACCTTACACTGTTCGATTTTTTACGGGGCACAGTAAAAGATGAGGTGTACTGTCGTAAACAACGTAACCTTGACACACTTTGGGTGGGATTCAAGCGGTGTGTTCAAAAATCCCATTGAGAACTTTGGTGCGAAGTATGGAATTATTCGTGAATCGTAACCAGAAATATAGATGCTGAATGCCACCATTTTGAACAACCACAACTTTAAACACCATTTAGAATGTCCAGTTTAATCAGAAAGAAAACTCTTTTTCATACTGGACTATAGCCTTACTTTTTGCAGAAATTTAACCTTGTAGGTTGGAAAATAAATTTTCTGTGACAGTTCAAAGCGTGTATAAATTTGTCTAACGAACCCTGTATATTCAAACAAAAAGCGAGACTATGTAATATTATAGAGGGTGTTTATACATTTTTAAAACGATTTCGAGGCCGCTTATTAACTTTAAAATGAAAAAAGGATTTCTTTTTAAATGTCCAGTTTAATATATTAATTTCTTGATTATAAGTTTGCATCGTGATTTCTATGATAGAAGGACTTTTCGTAAAATTTCTAGGGGTGTTGATTTCTATTCTTCTTCCATTACTTCCCGGACTACATCTATCGTGGTGGCTTTACTCTTAGAAAGAGTTCTTTTCAAGAAAGCAAGACATAACAGTCCTTACGTGAAACGTCACAGGAGGTTAGAGCAGGCAATTAAAAGAGTATATATGCAATACCTGAATAAGTTTTCATGTTCTCAAGGAATGCAGCAATACGTTTTGAAATATGACTTGTGGCATTGTCTTGATGAAGTTTCACTCTATGAAAGTCATTGTGATAAAGAAATGGAATTTCTACTGAAAATATCGGATGTAAAACCTTCCTTCGATAGTATATTCAGTTAATTTTAATGTTTTCCAACCCTTCTTATTTTTAATTTCCCATTATAACAAAATCCTGCGATAATTATAGATCTCTTACTGAACCTTTCTTTGCATTGATGCAATTATGTTTTATTCCTTGTTTTCAATGACAAATAGACCTTTCCTTTTTTAAGTAATTTATGTAAATACGCGCTTCATCAAGGGTCAGAATGTATTTCCATTTAACTCCTGCTAAATAGTTTGTAAGGTATCAGCCTGTTACTAAATGTAACTTGTGACTATTCCTCAATAAGACTATAAACGACTTATCGCTATGTCCTCAAAAGCATTACAGAGACTAAAGAATGGTGTAAAACGCCCTTTATTTTAAAACTAAGTGAGGTGAACAGAAGGCACACCTGGTGCTTACACATATGTCAGCATTTGTGGTGAGAAGTCATAACTGGAATTCAGCGTTAAACTAAATCCAGAATTCTAATAGGGAAAGGTTTTTCAGAATAGATTAATTCCGAAATTAGCTCTAAGACTTTTATTCGGGGAAATTACTATCAGCAAGTATAATGCGTGGCCGAAGGCAGGAACTCTTATGTTCGAATAGCATACCTTCCGTGGCCGCCTTCACTAGAAAAAATACACTCTGCTTATAAACATTCTCAACTCTCACTTAAATACATGCTAGCTAATTCCCATTTTCACGGGAAAAACGGAAATAGAGAAGTGACAGTAAAGATTCTAAACACAAATTAACATGTTAATTAAATTAAATAAACCCTACAAGTTTTCGTACACGGTTCTATTAACTGTTTTGTGCAGAGCTATATGCCTCTGATAAAGCTGCTGAACACATTATATTTTTTAGCTTGCCTGAGTTATGAATCTTGGTTTAGTATTTTATTTATTGTTGCTACAGCTACATATATAAAGACTCTACAATCGATTTTGGAGTAGTATTGCCAAATCATAGACTTTTGACAAACTTGTGCTAATAAAATTTTTACCTATGCGATTTTGCAAATTGTTTGCTACTCCATCTATTTTCGAGCTATTTTTTGCTACTTAATTTTTTTAAATATACTAAAATTCGTATATGTTAATTTGATATGCATTTAAATTTTTTCCTATTAAAAAGTAATAATTTAAAGTAAAATTCGGTAAATGGCAATCGAAGCCCATGAGCTTATACACGGTTTGCAACACCAGTCGCTAGCGTTTTCATGAGTTTCATTAATTGTTTAGTGTATTGGTGATCTATGAATAGGATTTAAAAGTCAAATCCTGATTCCTGTTTTATTAGTAACAAACGTGTTCACTGCGTATGTTCTATATTTTTAATTCAAATGCAATTTGATTAACTTTAAAATGAAAATTTTTTAGAATAATTGATATATATATATGAAGAAAAATGAGCCAACATTTTAGAGGGTGCGTCATAAATGTTTGCTCATAACTAAAATAACTACTTCTTTGCATTTACAAAATTCCAGGTCATCATTCTCCGTAATTTTTTCCTTATTAAAATTCCTTTCAAAAATACAATATAAAAATCTAAGAAATAATTTTATTTATTTATTCAATATATACGACACTATTGTTCTCTTTCTCCTATCCATTCTAATAACTTCAATTCAAGTGATCTATATGCCTTTGAAAAAGAGGGAGGAAATGATAATACATATTTAAAATGCTATAAATATTTTTAAAAATTAAAGCTTAAAAATGTTTCTTCGAACTTATAGGACCACAGGTTGCATTGCCTAGTTATAAGATGGGTCAACTACGTAGAAATAATTGTAATAAATATAAGAATATTCCAAAACAAATCTAAAACAACGTTATATATATTAATACTGGCGATTTTAATGCTCTATCAGTATTACTTTCAGTCAGTCTGTCACCCCTATTTCCAGAATGATTATGTAATGGTTTGTGGCCTAAGTGCCATGTATTTGAAATTCATTCGCCTGATTATAATATTAATAAGAACTAATCAACAAAACTGGCTTAACAGTCAAAGCAAAGACAGATTTCTGAGTTACGAAACCATTTGTAAATAACAACCAATGAACAAGAAAGAAACAAATTGCATAGTCTGATTGTTACATAGAAACAACTGGTAGCCTACGGAACAGTCGGGAATTGATTAGAAATGACGTTAGGGATCATGTGAGCTTATGAACCTACGACATCGCAAAATTACCTGATGTTTGATGTCACGTGCTACGTTTGAGACTTTTACGTTCTTCTATTGCTACTTCAGCTCAAAAATCTCTGGCAGCAGTATTTCAGCGTAAATAGATTTTCTTTTGCTACCAGTGATTTCATTTCAGAAACATTAGAAACAATACGTATCTTTGTTTTTTTTACATGTCACATTTCGAAAGATGAATAAATTTAAAACTAGCAGACAATATTTCTCATGTCGAATAATAAGCCATTGCCAGAAATGTTTATTCGATTTTTTTTTAAAATTCTCATCGTAATCTTTCTAAAAACCGTATAAACACCAATTGTACTTCAGCAAAATTGTACTTTACAACAGTTGGTTCAAAAATAGTTAAATTATTACTTAATGTTAAATGTAAAGGATTTTTTCGAATAATGTTTTATTCAAGCCTTCTACAAATAAATTATTTGATAATTTCTTAATATCATTCCAGATTTTAGATTTTTTAACGTTTTAAATAAATAAATTTTTATTGCAAAAATATGCGTTATCCAAATGTGTCTGTTTGCAAATTAGGTATACAAACAAACTACATATAATTACACTCATAACAGAGACATCATAATTAATCCAAAATATTCGGTGAGGATTATTCTACTTCAGAAAATAGAGTGATATTTCCCTAAGAAAATAATCCATAGCTCAAGACGCATCCGGTATTATAGGAAAGTGGTCACATTAGAGAATATGATCGTCTATAGACCTAGCATTATTCATTAATTATATTTCAAGAAATACTAGTAACATTAAGACAGGGTATCTTACACAGGTAGTCCCTCTTTTATGACTATGGCTCATGGAAAAGCTTGAGAATAAAGTGTTGAAGTTCCATTTATGGAGCTATCATATTACTCGTACATTGACTTTCTACTGTGTTGTTACATTAACATTTGTTAGGAATCTTACATTATTACTTAAATGTCTTAAGGCTATTTAAGTTGTAGAGTCGTTAGGTTATTTGAAGTAGAAGACATGAAAAATGATAAATGCCTTCGCTGGGACTTGAACCTGCACCTCTCGAATACGCGTCGAGTGTGCTACCGTTACACCACGAAGGCATGCAGAAAGAACGGAGAAGAAACCTTACAAAATTTCGTAAAAATCACACGGAGTTTTCATGGATGCTCTTAAAGGAGTACGATTCAAAAACTAATTGTGTAAACATATTAGGATTTGATTAACTAGATTTGAATTAATGGTAACCAGACACAACACAGTTCCAAATTAAATCTTAACACGTAATGCCCATTATTCCTAAGCCTACTTCTTCGAATTATAGGAAATGTACTTAGACATCCATTTTGCAAAAGAAAGGGAACAGTGCTAATTATCATTTAAATTTCAAGCAGTTATAAAAGCTTTGACAAAAGAAACCATCATATATGCATATATCTTACCTTCTGAGGAATACCAAATATTAATCATAAAGGTGTTTAGTTTAACAAAGGTCTCAATCTTCATAAATACACTTTTTCGTTTGAAAACTGAGTCCGAATCTTACCTGAAATAAAAGACATTTTTTAGTTACACATGACTTCAGAAATGTAATTAAATGTAATTAAATTAATGTGTTTAGTCATTTAAGTAGTCACATTTTTAAGTTACTCCAATTAAAACGAGTAAAGTTTTAGCGATTTAACAATTTTAAACTTTATAAAACTCTAACCTATTCTTGTGCCGGGCAAACTAAAATAAATAACTTACTACTAAAATTCTTCTAGTTAGAAGTGGAGAAAGGAGCTGACTGGTCGGACTAACACCAAACCATATCTAAATTAACTATTTCTTAAATCAATTAACTCACACAAAGCAAAACAAATTCATCTTAATAAATCTTAACCTGAAAAACACAAGAAGGAAGAAATCTTCTCTGGTACACGGTAGAACTGAATACTATTTCTTAACCAAAACATTTCTAAAATTCACTCATTTCAAAATTAACTCAAGAGCACAAGTTCAGATTCATTAAACACCTCATACGCACCAGGGAAGAAATATTAAAAAAAACAATCAATCAGTTCCACTACGAAAAATCAAACAATAGTTTTAACTACCCTGGTACCTAAAACAAGCATCCAAATATTCAATGAGACGCGGTTAGTACATATTTGTTAAAACTAAGAGGGCGCGCTGTGAGTACCCTGAAATGCTTAAACATTTTTTCATAGCCCCGATAGAGTCTCCATGTTTCTTAAAAGCCTTACGGCTCAAACAAATGAAATGACTGAACAAACCAACAACGTAACACACACAAAAAAAATGCAACTAATAAACATAAAATCAAACTTATTTATTAATATCTTGGATATATTTATAGGAGAGCTGGCCAGACTACCTTACATACAATAGCAATTAATACTCCACATTAAATTTCCGTCAAAAGTCATTTATCAAGAAAAATTTTGCAATTTGACGTAATAACGATTTCTTAGAATAACTAGAACATTAAATGAATTATTTGAACTGGATCTCACTTAAACTAATATAGAAATTACAATTAACATTAATTTCATATTTTATAGAAAATAATTTTAAATTCTCCTAAGGCACGAACAATTTTCTCAATTATCAAATGGAATTCTCTATCTACCAGTTATGTAAGATTAAATTAAATTACTCTTACTTCAGAAATAACAAATACTAAAAGGGTACCAATGAAAATATAAGATAACTCACAGTTGAACTACCGGAATCCATCAACATAAAAAGCTACAGGCGACGTCGGCAGAAGAATTCCCCCATCGAACTCATGAATTCGTCCTATACGCAATCAGCTCCAGAATAAAGTTCAAGAAAAATAACATCTTGTAGAACCATAAATGAATTCGTCCTTTAAGTAAGCGGCTCCAAAATAAAATTCAATACAAATGACATCTTGTAGAACCGTAAATAAAGACGTCCGGGAAGCAAAAATTCTGAAATACGGAAGCAGAAGAAAGAAGAAACCAAGGAAATAAAGTAGGTGACACTCAGGTGCTTCAGCTGTCAACGACCACGGAACTGTACAAGCGACGATACCAGGTTGAATTTTCTCTTCTCACCCGGAAAGCCTTGCACACGATTTTCAACAACGAGGCGGCAGAAAAAAACCATGTCGCAGGAAAACCCATTTCAGGAAATGTCAGTATTCGAGCTAGGAAGAGATCGCTCTAAGTTCTACATCTCGCACAAATTTCAGAAAAATTCTCAATTCATCACATCTTCAAAACTTGAATCGGATTTCATAAGTACTGGCGCATGCCGCCGCAGTATCGCAAGCGCGAGCCACCCGCAAGGGTGCAGCGCGGCCGCAGTGCAAAAACTCTGTCTGAACTATTTTCTTCTCTCTAGTTGTACCGTACTAAAAAAACTGATTTCTAAACTCGTGCAGGAACCGAGGAAACCTAAGTTTCTCCTTCCATTAAACATTACTGGTCAAATCTTAGCTCATAAAATTAATTCTCGCCAACCCGAGACTTTCACTATAATTTAACCGAAAAAATATACCCCCTCAAACAAATCAAAATAGAGTCATTGTCCACAGTCGACGGTTAACCAGCTGTAGAAAGACTCATCCTAACACGTGCGAAAATTTGAGACTAAAAATTCGACGCTCCCTTGCTAACAAGAGGAAAAATCTAAGGCGAAACAACAAAAAACTGCCCTTTTAAGATCAAGTTTACAACCGCTTATGTCTTCCGAAGTTATATAAGCATTTCAACATTCACCAAGCGTGAGTGCAAATGAATGTGGAAAGCCAATTACGATATCCATTTTACTGCTTCGTAACAAAAGACATGGGAAACAACACTATGCTGCCCTCAGCTGCAGTTGTTATCTCAAAAGCTCTTTCCACAGATGTTACTTCCGTTAAAAGACTCTCCCTTTCTTTGTTAGAAAATTGGACCGCTGAAGAAAAATAATTGGCTTAAGATTTTAAATACACTCTTTAAATTAATATATGTATATACATTGCGATCCTAAGAATTTCAAACTACAAAAGAAATCAAATACAAATAAAAATAAAATACTTAAATAATTGATTACTTAAATGACTAAACACACTTAAATTTCGCGATACAACACTTTTCACAAGAAATAAAATAAAATGCTGAAATATTCCTCAGAGATATTCGTATAATATCACAATATCTCAAATGTTAAACAGAACTCAATTCAAAAGAAAGAAAGTTAATCTCACAGCGAATTCGCTACAATCAGTAACAGCGCTAAGTAAACATACAGTTCGCTTAAAACAACAGCAACTGAGCTGAGGTGTTTTAATTCGGCTTTTATAAGCTCTTATTATTCGCGAGAACATTCTGGTAAAATCGATTTTCTCGATTTTTCTGGATGACAACAGCAATTACGAGATATTCATTTATTGAATATTAAATGCACGCGCTGTTGTATTTTTACTTTTCCGACGTAGCTTTCTCTTCAAATTCGTCACGCGCTGCGTTACACGGGAAAATTAAAAAAAAAATTAATAACAGTTCTAAATAAATAGCAAAATAAATACAAAATCCGTAACAATAGTAATTACAAAAGCGATAAAAATTATAAATTTTTAGATGAAATCCTCAAGAACATGTTACGTGGTTACTTCATTTTGGCATTTTTATGAATTTGATAATAAATGAAAATAGCGCTACATGCCGAACTGAAGGTTGTTAATTTTTCATCATTAATAACTTGTTCACGCTCTTTTCTATGTAATTTATTTTGAAATCAAAGCAAAACTTTATCAAGGAAATAATGTATTCTTGGTCATCTTTTGGTGAATTCTTTGAATAGAAAAACGGTGCCAAAATTATAGTCAACGTTCGATAGTTTTCACTACTTTTGAGTGATATTTCTGAAATTAGTAAATGAAAATAAAGCAAATAATGAAAATAAATGTATGCAAAGCATACATAACATTTAGCAAACCAGAAAAATTAGCCCCTCAATTAAAAAAATAGCTCAAAATACCAAAATATTGATATAATTGATATCTTTCTCAGGCTATCAATTATATCAATATTTTGGCACTTAAAATTTTTAATATTTAATTAATGCTTAAAAACTATATTCCGGGAGTTTTGATTCTAATTTGGTGCCTACTTTGGTGTTAATACGAATATAATTTATAATATATAAAACCAACAGGTTGGAAAAAAGTACTTATCTAGTACAGGGCGCTTTTTATACTGTACTCAGAGAAATCTGTAACTCTATCTAAATGTTCTGTTATGTAAAGAACTGCAACGTCATTGCTTCATTCTCAAATTTTACCTCAGCGCGTGTTTCTTGTGAAATTGTTTATCTTCATCAATCGAACGCAAACGCCGTTTTTTATCAGTTTAAATGTCTTAACAACCTATGAAAAAGCCTCTATAATGCAACTGAAGGGTACGGATTTTGAAGAAATGGAAGCTTTATCAGTTAATTTGTTACAGTGCTGAAACCGGTGTCAGAACAGGCCGTTACTGATGTTGCAACTGCAATCGTTGACCGCACCCATGGAAGCGTTGCTGGTAGTAGCAGTGCTTGGAGAAAAATGCGACAGTTAGATTTAAGTCTTAACTACGGTATGGCAAATATAGTCGAAAGTTCTTGTTTCGTGTAACCGTTGCTGAGCAACCATAGAAATGCTTAGAATCATGATTCTAAAATTTTTACCAGTAGTAGATGTATGAAACATTTATACAGGAAGAAACCGTAATAGTAAGCCGGGGTGACTGTACCAGATAGAATTGTATTTAAATTATCTCTCTTCGTGAACTGAGAATAAAATTCATGTTTTACTAAGAAGCTCATCTGATATTTCGGTACAAACTGCAAAATAACGTTACAGCACCCACGCAATTCCATGCAGTTCAGGAAATTCCTTTGCGTTCGTCAAAAGTCGCTATTTGGTGTGGCTTCACACAACATTTCAAAAGTGGACCATTTTTTAAACGTTACTCTAACAAGACAACACACCTGTAACGTTACCACGCAAACGTATCATGATAGGCTGACTAGTTCTATCATTCCGCAACAACAGCAGAGGAAAATTTTTATATCAGGCAACTTTAAAGAAGGGTAGAGCACCGCCGCACATTGGTCTAGCGGCACAGTGGCTGTTGTGCTATCACGTTACAAAAGAAAGGGACATCAGTCGTTTTTCCCCAATTGCATGGCCACCTTGCTCCTCAGATCTAGCCCTATGTTACGTTTCCTCCAAGGGGTTATTTGAAGTCTATCTTAATGGGGTCCGCAACTCCACGACTTCAAAACACAATTGATCACGGGCTGTGCTCAGCATTCTTGGCAGTTCATCTGAGGGGAATGTCATGTGTAAGGTGCAATATGAGATCTACGAAAAGGTGGTCCCATTGTAAGAGGTTTATGCCCCTGCCGAAGCGCTTTTGTTGAATAAAGTGCTATGGTGCACTAAAATATCATCTTTGGAAACTTTGGTGTAGTTCATTTAGTGCATTAAAGAGATGTTGCACTGGAATTTCATCTTTATTACTTATTTATATAGTTCTCAACTTCGTAGACTAGAACAGCATAAGATTTCCTTCTATTGGCAATCTTTAGGCACTAATTTTGTTCACACTACCCTTTTCCCTCATGTCATGAATCCATTAACTTTCCATGTCGTCATTAATCCTTCTACCAAATTTGGTGACATTCCAGCTGATAAATCGTGCTATGGATGGGTCTGAGTAGTGTCAAACAAACAGTCTGTATATCTTTAAAGATATGTCTTATCACACTTCGGTAATGCTAGATTGATGAAAACTGGTTGCTCGACTCGGGCACAAATACCTGCGAACAAACTAGCTGCATGGACGTTTTTCTTATTTTAAATCACATATAATGTAAATAGCAGTCAGGTTTCCTTCTAAACCCCTCCACAAAGATATCTGTCTAGCTATGCAGATAGCCCAGCTTTGCTTTAATCTTTAAAAAATTCAGTACCTCATGCTATGAATATTACTAAGTTAATCTAGCTTAATGTTATTCATATCCAGATGTGGGTTTGTTATATTATTCACTACACTTATGTTACCCAGAACTGGACGATAAAAATAAGTGAATGACATGTGTAGGATCTTTCCTGCATTGTCATAAAGAAATACACTCATATGCATAATATTATCAACATCTGAAAGTTCCAGTTGCAGTTGCCGCGGTCGCCGCGTCTAGCTTCTTTCTAAATATGCAAGCTGCATATCCGCTATCGTAACATACGTGCTTCGAGGAGCGATGCAAGTACAGAAATGCTTGAGTGGGTGCAGAGGACAGGATGAAAGTTTGAGAGAGCGTGACTCTTTTGTCACGTGAGGGATGTGAAAAAATGCATTTCACGGTATTATACAGTACATAAAACATAAAATACATACTTACCCCAGCAAACAGAACACTATTTACATAATATTCACAAGTATATGTCATGCTAAAATAGCAGAAAATCTTAAAAGTAGGAAAAAGATTTAGAAACATGGTCATGTGAGAGGTCACCCACCCGTGTCCGGACCCTAATGTTGCCGCTTGAGTTTGAACAATATACAGTTGTAATAACAATTTTAAATCCGATGTAACAGAATTTTGGTTTTCATTTAACATAAAAGCCTTGAAAGGGCGCAAGGGCCGATCTTCTTGCAGAATTAGTTGAAGAGATTAAAATTATTTATAATATTGCAATCTTCCGCGTTCTGATAGAATTGCTTATTAACCTTGAGTAAGAATTTCGCTAGACGTTCTTCTTTGAGGTCATCATGAAGACACTTAGAAAAAAGTGGGCGTCCACAAGGACCTGTCCTGCACCATTTGTAATTTATTAAATTCCTGGTCAGTAATTGTCGTGCAGGCTGGGGAAGCGTAGCTCATTATTGGCCTAGTAACAGAAAGATAGGTGATGCTCTTCGTATCCAAATCTAGTGAAGAGTATTTTGCATTGATGGGATAAAGACATTTAATGAGTCTTAGAGCCCTGTCTAGCACGTTATTAGCATGGTGAGTCCATGTGAGACGATCGTTAAATAATATTCCAAGGTATTTTCTTTGAGAGAATGTGGGGGAATGAAGTTTTGAAGTTTGCCAACAGCATAATTCACATCTGCGGATTTCACGGCCAAGTCGGTGTCATCCGCATAGCAGGCTGAAATAGAATTATTTTGCTGAATTTGTGGGAAATCTGCTGCATAAAATAGATACAAAATAGGTCCTAGGACCGATCGTTGTGGAATACCGCTTAAAATAAATCTTTCGGAGGAATTTTACCGTTAACACAAACACTGAAATTTCTGTTAGTGATGAACAAGTGAATCGTAAGAGGCAATTTTTTGTCAAAATGACAGGCGATGAATAAAATAGAATGATGGAATGAATAAAATACAAATAAGTCCCTTATGTTAGACGCTGTCGAAAGCTTTCGCCACATCTAGCACGAGGAGAGCAACACACTGTTTATTATGAAGCAAACTTCATAATTTATTTATTTTAATTTCACTGTTTATTATGACTTCTAACTAGTTGTTTAGAAGTCGAAACGTTAGCTCAAAATCCAAATTGCTCCGGTGGTAATGACGTAAGATAAAGTTGCATGTGAGAAAGTAATATCCTTTCATAATTTTTTGCAAGCACTAATAATAAACGGGTCGGGCATAAATGTCAGGTTTCGGACATCTCTACCAGGCTTTGGGACTAGAATCACTTTAGAACTTTTCTATAGTTACACTTCACCCCTTAATTTCTCGAAACAGTTTACTTTCAATAGACAACAAGCTGCTCATTTACAAAACCGTTATGCGTCCCATATTGTGTTATGCTTGCCCAGTCTGGGCATACTCTTGTAAATCTTCAAGAAAAAGTTACAATCTGCACAAAATAGTGTGTTAAGGCAAATAACCAACTCGCCATGGTATGCTCGGAATAAAAAAACAATTACGAATTGAAAAGCTTAATTTCTTCTATTGCCGGCTAGCCCAGAAATTTTATGATAATTTACCTAATATTAACAACTCAGTTATACGGGTCTATGATTATGACATACATGATGTAGCCAATAGCAACCGGCCTATGGCCATACTCAGTAATTATCTTGACTATCTGTGATATGTGTTGCTTTGCTTTATAGATTTTAGCTTTTATTATAGTAAAGAGAATGCAATTTAATTATTAACTTAACCCTTAAAATCTCACCTACCTTTAAGCACCATGAAACTCACACTTGTATCTGTTTATATGCTTAGTAGTAAGTGTCTTTGTAGGTTGTCTTTTTTTCTGATTGTCGACACGCTATAATATATTAGACACAATTAGTCCATCTTGTTCATAATAAGACATGGCATACATTATGATATGGTTCCCAAGTTATACACTTGGCATTATTCTCAATTACTTAACTGTTCTACATGGGGTAGGGTTTTTTTTACACAGGAACCCTGATGTTACACCATTTTTCTACAGTGGAGCTGAACGTTTCCATTTCTTCGGAAAGTAGGAATGAAGCATACATGTATATGCATACAAATCATAGATGCTTGCCAATTTAAAATAATATTAGGCTGCAATTTCTTGGTCGCAGTGTTTGCTATTCTATCCTTCCCCGGTGCTTTACGCGGCTTCAGGTTTTTAATTATTTGTACAATTTCAGCAAAAGAGGCGAATTTTAGAATATCTTTAGCGGAAGGTGAATTAAGGCAGTCACATACACATAATAATGCGAAAAGTTCAAAATCTCTATCAACTGGCCAATTCATTTGGCTTAAATTGTGTTTCTAAGTATGTAGCGGATACATTTGCTTTATCCATATTTGAAGTAGCCACTTTCTCATTGTGATAGAGTGGGCGATTTGAGACATAATTTGATTTAAGATTAATAAGAATCCAAAATCTTTTTAATTAGCGTCCAAAGAGAACCATCTTGAACGCTGAGTTGTGAAATTGTTTCCGCTCCACATCTCTTCCTTATGCAGTTTATGGCTTTTTTGATATGCTTGTTGAAGCGATTTATTGCGCTTTTGGCGACCGGATCCTGAGTTGATAAAATTTTCTTGGATTGTTTCGCTGTCACATCAGTTGTCGAATATTTCTGGGAAGTCGAAAAAGCACTTAATTTTTGATGATAGTATCACTTGTTTCTTCTACACTCATGTCCATAAATTAAGGATAATTCGGAGTCACGCGGAAATCGAACTCTAAAATAAATATATCACCTGTAAAATCACTACACACATCTTCAAGAATCATATGCAAATTTCAGGAAGTAACCAGATGACACCGATGGTACGTCACAATGACGAGACTGTAAGAGAGTGATATATAAGGAATACAGGCAAAGAAGTAAAATTGTTCGCAGGCGCTTTATAAGCATTTCAGTGCAATAACCGAATAGTTATTACACAAAGGACGCATTTGGATGATTTTTTACGTGGTAGAATTATCGACCGTCTGGAATGTGGGCGTACCCAACTGGAAGTATCAGACGAACTTGGAATTGCTCAGAGTGTCATCTCCAGGCTTTGGCAACGATTCCAAGATGATGGTAATGTGAGTAAACGTTACAGCACAGGTCGCCCTAGAGTTACAACGCCGAATGAGGACCGGTATTTGGCAGTTACTGCCAAAAGAAACAGGCGGAGCACAGCCTCAGACATGTCTCGTCAGCTCTCTTCAGCCACTGGTACGACAATTTCAAGGCAGACCGTGTACAGACGCTTAGGGCAGATTGGTCTATATGCTCGTAGACCTGTCAGATGCGTTCCACTTAGTTCAACTCACTGTCGCCTGCTGTTAGCCTGTAGTAGAGAGCATGCTTTGTGGACACCGCAACAATGGGCTTGTGTGATGTTTTCCGACGAGTCCAGGTTTAGCTTGCAGTCTGATTCTCGCCGGACTTTCATATGGAGAGCTCCAGGTACCTGTTACCACCAAGAAAACATCATTGAACGACACCGTTACGGTGGTGCAGGAGTGCTCGTTTGGGGTGGAATTATTATGGGTTCCAGAACTGACCTGCATGTTCTAATTGGAACCATGACAAGCCAAATCTATCGGGACGTCATTCTGGAACAACATGTACGTTTGTTTCGGGGCGCCATGAGCGCACAATTTGTGTTTATGGATGACAACGCCCGTCCTCAGCGTGCAAACATCGTAAGCGAATGCCTTCAATCGGAGGATATCACCGTATGGACTGGCCAGCATTCTTATCGAACTTGAATCCAGTAGAGCACGTGTGGGACATGCTTGGCCGACGAGTTGGAGTCCGTCAACCTCCTCCTACACGTCTACCGGAACTTCGGAGAGCATTGCTTTTTGAGTGGTGTAATATCCCCCAAGATCAGATCGATAATTTGATACTCAGCATGCCTAGGCGTTGTACGGACTGTGTTGCATCGTCTGGTAGACATACAATGTTACTATATTGTCTAGTAATTTGTCTTCATTAACAACTATGCGTTCTTCAGCTCCATTTCCGTATTTTGCATTTCTGACTTCGTAAAACGAAATGCTTTTGGTTAATTCTATTGTTTTATAGGAGGCAAACTGCAAAATTACACAGGATGACAATCCTCAATTTTGCTTTAAACATCGAATTATAAAACGTCAAGCTAAAAGAGTTGCTCTTATGCTCCAAGGTTGCATTTCTAGAGAGATATTTGCTGACCTGTTTTACTGTCTTTTCCTTTAAAGTTTCCCTTTTGCCTGTGGCATCTGTTAAGCGAAGTGTAAGACGCAGGGCGCACAATGGCTGGAAAAACAGCTTTTTCTTGTTTTCAAGAATATATGCCTTAAATCTGGTTGATGTAGTGAATACAGCTTCCAATTTTAGTTAGATAGACATCCGTTTATGCACATGTTTTTGTTATTATTCCAGTATGAATACTTTGTGTACGACTTAAGCAATAATGCGATTTAAAACAACACCACAATATCGGTGGGTTTGTCTGCAACAGTGAATTTTTAAAACGAAATATGAATTCCTTGAAGCCTAAAGAACTTGCTGGTAAATACATACCACCAATAGTTCAATAGCCTGCATCCTTTATTCGACCATCTGATTTACTATCTTTTTTACCTCACAGTTTGTTAATCTAATTAACTGTTTCTGTTAATTTTTCATTGATTTTCGATTTTATTTGCAACTTTAAATTTCCAATTGCATTTTCATTAGACAAATCTCGATAGTTAAGTTTCATATATATATATATTTTTTTTACTTTTAGGTTAAATTTTTGCTCTTATTTATTATATGGGTATCCATATGTAATTAATTTAAGGTATTTTAGTTAGGCATATATATTTAATCAGAAATGAGATTGCAGTTTAAATAAACATCATAAAATGTATCATAACACTACCTTAAGGCATTTTCGTTTTATCTCTAACTATGGCGATCGTCAGGGTTTATGATGATCACCATTCACGAAAGAATAAATCTAACTATGGTGATCTATCGGTCATTTTGACTGCAAATTAGTTAATCAGAAATATCTAGAATTTAAAATTTTTTTAATGAAATGTGCTATAATATAGCTCATTAAATTAATTTTTGTTACAGGATTAAAAATATTCATAAAAATTAATTAATTTTTTCATAAACTGCATGGCAACAATTTTTCTTTTACAATATAAATCATTAATATAATCTTATACACGACACAAATATTTTTCAACCTAGATATTCTTAGAATAACATACCGTTTCTTATCTTTTAAAAGTAAAATAAGATTATGTAGAGTGTTAAAAATGAAATAAATTAATTTACGTCAGTCGCCTTTGCAATTTACGCTATTGATTAGTTTAATAGATCTCCTTATGTTGGGTACACACATTTATTGCATCTAAATATTTACAGTTTTATTTATTTATATTGGATAATTTGACGCAGTTTGCATTTATTTACAGAAGGAAAACATTTTAGACTTCTCATAAGTGCGAGACTGTTTTTTTCTTTGAGGAAATGTAATTTTCGCGTAACTGTTCGTCCACATCTAAAATAAAATCACGTCCACTAATGTTTGTGTTCCCATCAGTCTCCTTATAAATGATTCATGCATTTTATAGTAGTTAAATCAAGAACAGTAAAAAGCACATGAATTGGTTAACCTCAGCTTGAAAACCTCACGGAATATTTTCGGGCCATTGGATCCGAAACATCTATTCTATAGTTGGTTGCATCGGAAAACCTGGTAACCTTAGGCATTTTTTCTCATTTGATGCAACTTAAAGATTTGTATAAAATAAACTTACCAAAAGATATTTTTGTTCGTTTGATATGTCTTGAAAGGTATAGTATTATGTAGATTATCAGTAACATTTGTAATATTTTGTATTCTTGAACGAAAGTGGAATCTTTCTTGAACGAAAGTGGAATCTTTCTTGAACGAAAGTGGAATCGACATAGTTAATTAAAGAAGTTCCGAAATTTTCTATAGTAATATTTTTTCTGATGAGCAACCTATAGGATTTAGTTAGCCGATAAATACACTGCTGGCCACCCAAATTGCAACATCAAGAAATACAAGAGATATCACAACAAAAGTTATTTAATAGATAACATGTTGATCAAGTATCAAATGATTAAATTTATAGACTTCTGTGAAGTGTGGTTCCTTCCAGAATCAGTAGCCAGAGTAGCCGCCATTGTTGGAGATCACCGCTGCCACACACCTCGGCATTGATTCAAAACGACTTCAAGTTAACAATATCGGTGGGTTTGTCTGCAACAGTGAATTGTGAAAACGATGTTCTTGGGGTTTCGTGTTCTTGGGGTATAGCAGATCAACCAGCTTCCACACGTTGTCAGAGTTGATCTGGTGTGGCAGCTTGGGATGTAATCTGGGTCAATCGTTCACCAGCCATGGACCACATGTTTTCTATCGGCGAAAGATCGGGAAAGCGAGCCGGCCAGGGAAGCAATTCAATCTGGCGATTGACGAAGAACGCTTGGACAATGCGTGTCACGTGTAGTCGCGCATTAAATATGGCTGTGGGCGAGCCTGAAGGTAAGGAAGGACAACTGGTATCAACATTTCGGAGATGCAGCGCTGGCTGTTTAAAGTACCAGCAATGCGTACTAGAGGAGTGAGAGAGTGATATCGAATACCACCCTGTACCATAATAACCAGTGCAGGACCAGTGTTGAGGTGCATAAGGCAGCTGTTCAGCATCCTCTCTCTACGGTGTCTCCAGACTCGAATCGCACCATCGTGGTGTTGCAGACAGAAGCGTTACTCGTCAGTAAAGACAATTTCATTCCATTCTGCCATCCACATCCTTCTTTCATCTCACCATGACGGCGGAGACGTCTGTGATCCTGCGTCAAGAGTAGACGAAACAATGGACGTCTTGCGGACAGACTACTTTGCTGTAAACGGCGTCGAATGGTACGCACAGACACTGGATGATGCGTTACGGACTGAATGTGCTGTGATATGGTTCGTGATGTGACTGAGCCATCCGTCACTGCCATGCACACAATGTTCCTGTCATCACGTGAAGTGAAACACTGAGGTGGATGCGATCGAACACGCGTTCGTCGCACCCTCCTGCATCCAACGGTCACATACCCTTATTACAGTTGTTTGGTTTCGTCCAACGCGACTACCGATTTCCCTGAAGGATAATCCACACTCTCGGTAGGCCATTATCCTTCCTCTGTCGAACTCAGAAACTTGATCAAACGGTGATCGCTGTTTACTGCGAGGCATAATTGATCGTTTTTTTGAAAAAACCACAAGAAAAACACAATTGCCGAACTTGAAATCGTCAAAAACTCCAAGCCTTAAATAGCGCTTTGAAGTGGTGATACAGGCGCGCGTGATGTGCGTCTGCGCTGAAATTCTAATCATTTGCATATTTCACCTCCGCTAATGCATGTTGTAAATTTCATGTTATTTGCATTCTTCCTTCAGGGTGTTGCATTTACGGTGGCCAGCTGTGTATAATACTCCCTAATAGCTCCTTCAACTTGTCTGGTCCTGTTTTCTTTGATAAGTATTTCCGTTTACTAAGTATTTTGCTTTTACATCATCTGAAAGCCAAAATTTTGTTCTGAATTTATCGGTGCTTTTCTGCATACAGTAAAAAAGGCAGCATCTGGCTTCTGTAAAATCACAAGAAACAGTTCTCAATAAAGGTACCTCTGAAGGTACCCCCCATGTCTCTGAATCAAGACCAAATGGAACAGTTTGTAATCGTTCTGTAATTTTTTTGTAATCTGTTCGCCTTTAAGTCAACTGATCTGCTTTCCTTTTTTCTCTAATAAGGATTACCGTTTACTAAGTATTTTGCTTTTACATCAACTAAAAGTCTATTTTATTTTAAGTCAAAGAGCAAATATTTTCTTATTTCTACAAATCTCCTAGTCATTGTTTCACTGAAGAAGTTTGGGCCCCCAGAATTGAACCGTAAACCAAACAACTTTCCGTATAGAAAGTCGTTTGGTAGTCAAAGCACCACGAGCTTATAACAGTGAAATATAAGCATATACCTCCTCAAGCAACAAGCTCTAATTTAAATTTTCTAAACTTTGACACTCTTCTGTTTATGAATACGAAGCAATATTTTTCCATCGGTGAAAAGCCTCCAAGCGCTAACTGTATTCTTATCAATATCATTTCCCTTAGTAAAAGCAGTTGGCCCTCTAGCTTCTTACAAATATTTTGATGAAAATGTCTAACAGATGAATTTATTGAAATAGATTCCTTTTTCTTGCTGCTTCTTCGTCTTTTGAGGGGTTTTCTTATTGTGAAATCGTCTAATTTGTCATAATTTCCTAATTGGACTATGGTTTGCTCTATGCTTTTGGAATGTCTCTGGACCGCTATTACTTCCTCGTCCTGAAATAAATTCTTGTCATCCAAGCTTCCTTTGTAAGAAATTTATTTTGGAATCAATGGAATATGGAAATCATGAAAGAATGCCTTGTTCTTTGTCGGAACTAGATATGGTAATTTTAATTTGAAAGAATAATTGAACTATCAGCTGATGTTTCAGGTTCATTTGTTATAGCTGTAATGATCCAATCTCAATCCGTTAAAATAGAATACATTTTTGTATTAGATTCTTCAAGGGAACTGATTTTTGAGTAAGTTAGAAAAAGTGGTCAAAAGACTTGAACAACTGTAAGCGAAATGAAGACTGGTATGTGAGACACAACAAAATAAAGAACGTGATAAAATAGTCAGACAGATAAAAATTAAATCCATTTGAAACATTACAACTTTCGAAGGAGGAAACCTCACATTAGTTTTAACCAGCTTTGCTCTACTAAACACGTAAGAACTGTCGAAATGAACGCTAGCTCTAATTCTAAATAGAAACAATTAATTAAAATGTAATCAGTTAAAATAATGAATAAATTCTTTTGCCATCATGGCATATATTTAGGAAAAGTAAAAAAAATCAAAATATTTAAAAAGTAAATTGAAAAAATGCTAACAATTTAATTTCGTTTGCAGTCATTATGGCCGGAAATGAAATTCTAGTGTTATTATGCCACGAAGATACATTTTAAATTAATTTAAAATTAAGGAAATTCATCAAGAGAACTAAAAAACGCATTCATAATAATCTATAGTGAAATCCCGCTTAACTGAATTTCAGATTAGCCAAAATTTTGGAGGAAATATTAATATTAAATCAGTGAGCATGAATCCACCACCTTTAATATTTTAAAATAAATATCTCTCATTCTTCATTCTTCAGAAAAAAAATACGCATTTTATTATACACATTGTGTTATTTGCTGCTGCATAACCGTATATATCAGCATAAAAGAGAAAATTACCATGTTTATTAGGAATATTCTGACGTTTTAATTTTCACTGTGAAAAATTAAATCTTCACATCAACACAGGAGATATTTTGCATGGAGAAATTAATTTATCCTTTGATAATGTCACTGTAAATAAGCAAAACTCTTTTGAATTCATTACTATTAAAGGGTTGACATTCCTTTTGTATTTATGCTTTATCTCCAGAACTAAAGTTTAAGTGAAGGCACGAATTCCGTTTTTATAAAACATAAAACTGAAATTTTAACTAAATTAGGTGATTCTTCGAAATCAAAGCGATGCGATTTCTTCCGTTAAGGAGAAAAATTTCTTCGCTTCGTTCCTTAATTTTCACATTTAATTTTATTGACATGGACAACGAACAATTCCCAACAATTAATACTTTAGCTACTAACGCCTTCTCATCAATTAACACCTTCTTTAAGAACGAAGTTCGTGACAAACTGCGATAAAATGAGATTTACCTCGCCCATGAACAATGCAGAAAACTGGCAATTAAGAAAGAAAATTATTATCATCTTGTTGAATGCAGATGCCGCTATGAATTCATAATATATGCATTGATGTTCTGTTTTCTACGTCTACTAAACCTTTTCCCCTTGGCTTTATATCTCGTTGGAATTCTCGGAATGAATTTAAAGCATGCTTAATGAGATCTGGATGAGAAGGTTCATAAAACTTCTCATCTGTTATGACTAAGGGAGGTGAATTAAATTATTTCTAGTTTAATTTAATCTTTCATTAATTTATTTTCATTTTAATTCCTTGAACACTTTCTATTAAGATTTTAGTCAATATCAAGAAAGGAAATTAGTTTAATAAATAATTTTCATTAAAGGTTTTAAGAGACTACATTTTTCATATTTCATTTTAAATTGATTAAATAATTGATTGAGGGAAACAGATAACTGTCTAACGAAATTAATAAGTTTGTTAATGTAAAAAAAGGACAACTACGTTTAACGGTTGTTTTTGCAGTCTTTAATTGCATTTTCCGGTATTTAACTAAGGGATATTTTTTTAAACTAAACGAAAGTAATCAATAAAGGAAAGAATGCCAATGAAGATTATTAAATTTCCATTGGGTATTTGTAAGTGTTTAAAAAAACTTATTAAAATATTTGGAAGAATTAAAAATATCCTGCAACGAATAACATGAAGATATGTTTTTGTTTAAAAATTTCCAAGAAAATTTACTTAATTTCCAGGCTTTAGTGACTAGCTTTTATCGATTTCACCGTTACATTAAAACACGAAACTTTAATCTGAGATTGGCATAGCACAATTATAAATATACACAGTTTTGTGACAGAAGCTTCAAGTCGTTTTCTTGGCTAATAGGCAAGATCGTACGGTTTAGAGTGCGTGTCCGTTTTTCCTTATGTTATTTTGCTGGGAATACTTGGATGGATTAATAGAAAAGTAATGAGAGCCAGTACGTTTTTCGATAAATTCATATAATTATCTTATTTATTTAGTTATTTGTTAAATAATACGAAATTGTTTTATCCGTGTTATTTGACAAAGATGCTGAAAATAAATTTGTTCTAGAAATTTAGTTTATTTTGCATTAACATGATGTCATATCTATTATGACATTATTTAATTTTTGGAAAATGATTTTGATATTAGAGTTATTGTACCAAGATTAAAGAAATAAATATACAATTTTATATCTTTATTTCAGATTTAAACCTTATGAATTTTAGAGCAATATTAAAAATACGAGGGTTATGATAGTTTGAATATGAAATAATTGTAGAGCAGTAATGCCTAGAGTCTACCATCAGTGTACCTGCAGTATAATATAGCTTCAGCGTCGTTTCTACGGATGTCATACACCATAACAGTATTTTAAATTGTTATTTTGATCCTCATATATCTGTATACAATATAATACATTTTATATACAATAAGTCACATTTCTGCTTATGATATAACAACAGTGATGACAGCATGATCCGAAAATTCGAAGCTGAATTTCGCGCATAATTTTGTTGTTGTTTTGATTTTAGACCAAAACTGAAGGTTCAGGTTTCGTCTTCTACTGTGAAATAAGTCCAAATGAGTGTTTCCTCTCAGCACAAAAACGCTATTCTTGTAGCTCTGACAGCACCATTCTTTTTTGTTGTTTTAAGTTGCAATTTATGTGGACTGTAATACAGGAGCAAATTGTATGATATTTAATCCATATTATAAGCAATTTCTTCTTTCACTGTCAAACGCATAATTTTCCAACCCACTCAAATTCTCATTACACACATAATAACATAGCTTTAAAAATTCTAAATGCGTGAAACACTGAATATGTATTTTCTTAGTATAGTCCCATTATTTTACCAGCATATACAACTGCTATTTAATTCGATCATTTAGAAATATTTACCCTAATATTCAAATCGGTTGTTATAATAATATGCCGTATAATATCAAATAAAGGCCATATTTCATCAATTAAGCGTAAGTTTATAAGGCCTTTCTCCGGCCTTCTTAGCATGCCTTCGCGGTGTAGTGGTCAGCACAATCGACGCGTATTCGAGAGGTTCGTGATTCGAGTCCCGGTGAGGGCATTGCTCATTTTTCACATCTCCTGCTTCGAAATAACCTACCGAACCAAAAGGTCGTGGATGATGATTCTACACACCAGGATTTGGGAATTGGGTCCCCTAATCCGCAGTCTCTCTTTAAAAGGGGAGTATATAATGTATTTCTTCCACCTTCTTAGCATGCCTTCGAGGTGTAGTGGTCAGCACACTCAGCGCGGATTCGAGAGGTCCGTGGTTCGCGTCCCGGCGAGGGCATTGCTCATATTTTATCTCGCCTGCTTAAAGAAAATCCTAATGTCACTACAAACTGACCGCAACTTTTGAATTTTATTTGAACAACAAAATTAGAGCAGTCTTTAGAATTTAGAATTATATTGAGTCTTTAAAATTATGTATCGGCAACTATAGAAATCAAATTAATAGTAATATTTTCAAAACTGATATGACATTATACAACTGGCTTGTATAAAATTATGAAAAGTCATACAAAACGGAAGATTTTTTCAGATTCTGTACAGTTTCTCACAGAAGAAGGAGTTTTTGTGTCTGTTTCATAGTAGCATGCCGAATCAACACTTTGAGGGAAAATAGCGTCAGAGAGAAACAGGAGGCTTGGAAGACAGTAAAAGACAATGGACCGTTATTTCCCCTATTGGAATGGAACGAACTGTGATAGCATGCTTATGGTTTGGGTTCTAAGAAATGAGAAATGTTCCAAGACTTTATGGTCATTTTCACTTGCGTGCTACTAGCTCAGATGCTGACCTATTATTTCTTAATAATATCTGTTTGGAACAGGTGTCAAAATGCCATCCAGTTGCAAAGGCAACATTTAAGAACCAGATAGACAACACAGACACAAACAATTAACATAAATATGAGGATTATCGTCACTTATGCCAACTGAGCCGCAGTGGCTTCTCAACATCATAGAGCTCAAAAATACTGGCCTGACAGATACATCGATTAAAGATTTTCCTAGTGGAGTTAAATTCTCTTCTATGACGAATACTATTCAGCCTGAAGCTGGAAAATTGACAGCTTCTAATCTGAAGGGAATGTGCAACCCGATATAGCTCCGTGCATGCCAAAGTTAAACTTTGTTTTTCTGGTTAGGCAAGGATTATCTTGGGAAAGTGTACTGATATGCATGTTATTCGGAATGGATATTTGACTGCTCAGAGATGGATGAGCACAATTATGAATCCTTTGGTCATGCCTTATTGGTGACATCCGCAATTTAGCACTTTTTATACATTTTGTTTCCGATACAGCAGGGTTTGGAACATGTTATGTAGACATATAATAGCTAGAACAAACTCTCCTCTGACGCTCCTTTGCTTTTAAAATGCTCTTCTTGATAAGTGGGGAAGAAACCAAAGCATTAATTCGAGATGGCATTTAGTAGCCAGTAGCTAAAATTTCTCATTGTTTGTATTTTCTTTTAAAAATACAAATAATAAAGATTTTTATGGTGTCAGGTGAGATTCTTGTAAAATGATCTTTGCGTTAAAACAAGACTTTTATCTGTTCGATTTTTCCTTTTTTCATTCCGTTTAAAAGTATATTTTTTGTTGTGATGCTTAAACAGATTGTTGTGATGCTCTTTCTTCGTTGAATCGCCTGCTCTCCTGATATTTTTCACTAGATTATTAACGAAGTTTAGCATATAATTTAAAACGAAATTGGAAATGTAACAAATTATAATTTGATATTGATAATAGACTGCAAGTTTTTTTTAATTCTTCGAAAGAAAGCTAATGTCTTCCCATTTATATTCACACACATTCAAATGTCTTCCCATTCATATTCTATTAATATTTAGGTGTGAAAAGCTTATTCACAAGCTAATATTAACAATGGTACTAGCAATAACGGTGTAAGCAGAATTTTTTGAAAATCTGTTACACTTGTTTTCAAATGAGGTGAATCATTTTTAAAGTGTATTTGAAATGTGCATATTGCTAAAACGTAAAATATGTTTTTTCATATTAAAGTGCATTTGATTTCAAACAATATTCCAAAAATTTCAATGCATTTAATGAAACAAAATCTTCTTAAGGTTTAACGAACTGTTAAAGATACTAACGAAATTACTCTCTCTCCTGTTATCACATTCATTATAATTATCAGGTAAAATTTAATTTCAGATATTAATATATTAATTGTTTTCTTTTATTTATGTTACGTGAATGTAAGCGAAACGTATAATAAAACGGAGATAATTTTCAAAGTGAGAAGATAATCAAGCCTGAGTAAATTACCTTGTTAAGTAAAAATCGTAATGTACAGGGTTAGCATAAATGATTCATTCAGTTTGAAAAGGCTATATTTTCAAAATTATTACGGATACGCACATGAAAAATATAAGAAAAGAACCATAAACTAACCAAGTTTTTTTTCTATTTCACCAAGTTTCCCGGATAAATGGAACGTTGCTTTATTCCTGAAAAACATGTAGGCGGAGAAGTCTTCGTCCTCCAATGTTGACGCAAAAATCTAGTCGACAGGCGTAATCTTCAGGCTTTAATTGTTGTAGGAATTCGTAATTGATGTTGTAGCTATGGTACGGTTTGAAATGCAACCGTTGATGCAAAATCTTTTACATAGTTTTTTGTGGTATTCCGCATATCTGGTCAATTGACAGGACGAACATCTGGACAACAGTGCTACAAAATGTATGGAAGGGGCTCGATGATCGTCTAGACGTGTGTCGTGTCACCAAAGGGGCATATACTGAGTACTTGAAGAGAGTGTATAAATTTAGTGAGTGTTCGGTTCTTTTCATATATCTTTCATATCTGTACGTAAAATATCATTGAAAATATAGCCTTTTCAAAACGAATGAATCATTTATTCTAACTCTGTATATAAAAGCAGCAATTAAATAAAGCTGTATATCAACTGAGAATTCTTCGACAGTAATTTATACAGATTTGTGTCATTTTGATATTAATTCCAGTTGAATAATACCAGTTTTAATCAAACAACATACACTAGAATCTTTCCTAAAGTAGATTAATTGCAGTGCAAATGCATTGTTTTTACTATCAGTATTATAAGAAGTTACTGCCGCAAGACGACAAACATGCAGTCGTATTCGGATGACATACATAACTGTTATACAGATATTTGATTTCAGTAGGAAAAATATAGGTTATAATCTCTAGTTTTATTTTTGGTTGTTGTCGTTTATTCTCACTTGTCTGACATAGTCAGCCCAAGCCCACGAAATTCCTCGTGGCAAGGAGCGCTAGATAACGCCTGCCGTTAGCAACAATCTTGAGTACCTAACAGGTGACAGTGCGATTTGGCTCAGATTCGCCCCCAATTTTGTTGGAAAGCACACCGGGGACGAGTCCGAGGGTCTCAGCCCTCTACCCTTCCAATAAACCATAGGAGAGGACTTTCGGCTCACCGAATGCCCACCGAAAGTGCCGCCATGCCGCACCGACACTATACATTTACAAACATCATGCCTTCACCGGAATTAGAGAATGTGGCCTTGGGCATGTCATTCAACGACGCTAAGCACTATACTGGTTGGGCGGCTCTAGTTTCTTTAAACTTAATGAAAGATACATAAAAGTGTCACAGTGAAAGGTTACGTAATATTTGCAGAACAAATTAGATTATCTTAAATGTACTCGACACTGTTAACTATTTATTTGATTATTTTTTTTAATTATACAATTGGTCAACTATTTTTCATAATGTTATATCACATATAATAAAATTTATGAATTATATAAATCAAAGTTACTGGTGAATTGCATCAAAAATAATACCACAAGAAAGCAAGCAACGTGATAAAACACAATATGAAAACACTTAAAATGCTCATTAGCTATGCAGTTCATTAAAATTATATTCTCGTATTTCTGTACTGAAAACGTTTATATTAACCGACGTCATGCGATTTCTCTCCAGCAATATATTTCAATGGAATACATTTCAAACGTTATGCAATATACAGTCAATATATCCAAAATCATCGTAATATATTTTATGACAAGAATTTGTGATTTTTGTTTGTTTCTAATGAGTTTAATAGGAATTTGATAACTGTATCAGTATGATTTTTCGCATCTCTGAAAATTTAGAAGTGTGGGGAAATTCGACTGCTCAGTGTCTAATATATCTGTGTTCGAGTGCACCTTAATTCGAAAAACTTTTCATTTCGTTTCTTCCAAAACATTGTTTCACGTACCTGATTTTATTGAAAAAGGAAATTAAACTCGTTGGCGCAACAGCTCTTAGTGAGCTATGGCCTGCACTACCTTGTTATCTGCTGTCTTGCTGTGGGACTCCGGTGTGCATCAGTGTATACCCTTGACAAGTGGTCAGCTTGTCGCAGGATTCCTGGTGTTTAGTCCTCAAACGAACTAGGTACTCACTTTATCGACCCACTCAAGAGATGAAAGGCGGGGTTCGAATCCCGAACTTGAGCTGCTGCGCAACCGGGCCCCCGATAGCAACCTTACTCGATTAAAAAACATGTAGCAAATACAGAACACAACAAGAAACTCTGATTCGCGCAACAGCTGAGTACAGATGTTTCAGCAGAAGTAAAGTTAAAAAATGCACGAAAAACGAATTATGCTTAAAATGCAGAATCCTTTTTTCTTTCTTTCTTCTTCTTCTTATTATTATTACAGAGTATTCTTTTACCCATTTTAAAGTAATTTTTGCTAAAATTATCAAATGAAATTCTTATTAATTCCTTTTTTTAAGTCTTTCTTATTCATCAAACGCTGTCACATTTTTAATGACGTTATATTTTGAAGTAATAAAAGTGCTAACTTCGCAGATTATTTCTGGTTTCTTTCTCCTTTTTCTTTCAGTTTTACTTATGGGAAAATGCCTGTTTCTTCTTAAGGGGTGCAGTGTGAGTTAGTAAATACTCTTCCCACATAAAGAGACACTCTCAAGGGTGTTTCTCGAAAGACATCAGGCAATCGTTAAAAATTGACATGTATTAGAAAATAATAAAAATTAGTAGTTAGCTGAATTGAAACTAAAATAAAGATTAGAACGAATTTCTTTTGAATATATCTATATATTTAATCAAATTAAATTTTCCTTTTAACGCAGACAAGCAATAAATTATCTGTCTCTTGAACACATTGCTTATTTCGAATGTTTGAAACTTTTGTTTCCTTTTTCTCAGGTATTTATTAATGGTGAATGTAAGTTAAATACCTACAACAAAGAAAGCTTCATCTAATTTATATATTTTAAAAACTCCAACTAAAATACAACTTTCGTTTTCCTTTGTGACAAATCCCTGCATATTCAGCTTTTATAAGACAAATACTCAAATGTATGGGATTCTTACTGAAACAAAGCAGTCTTTATGTGTCCATAGAATAGAAGTTTCTTCAAGTAACGCAAAACAAGGCGAATTTAGACTTCTGAAAGTGCATATAAAAAACGAGAGAAAAGAAGATGACCCGAGGAAATCTAATTTGCAACGGTTACTTACAGACGAATGGGCCAAGCTGCAGTGTCCCTACGCGTAAGTGCACTTTTTTACTGTATGAAACAGCATTCTGACGGAAAGAAGGACTGGACGCTTTTGCCTTAGTTCTAAATCCGAGAAAAACCGGTCTAACTTTAAAAATTTGATTTTAAGTCTTAAATTGAAGCATTTGGACCAGACAATAACAAATTAGGCTTCCTTAAAAGTGAATTATTTCTATCTTTCTGTGACATGAATTATCTGCGTTTAGACTGCTTTAAAAGTAAAGTAAACAGAAGAACTTTATAATAGTGAATACTATTAGTTTAATAAATGAATGCATACTGAAAGAAGCATATTTTAAGGATTTTTTGGTGCTTAAAGTATATTTTACAGCTTAAAATATATCTGAACCATGAATGTAACTTTAAGTACAGCTTGAAGTATATTTAAATAATGAGTGTAACCTTTTCTAAAGTCGACTTGTGGTTGGTTTCATCGAACGATGAGATTCCTGTTCTGTTCTCGATGAACGAAAAGTAATAATCACGTGGATTTTCGTGATTCACCTTGTATAGTTCTTGCAAATAGGAAAATCTTCACTATGAAAATCCATTATAATCAATGCAAGTTTAACAGAATAAAACTCTAAAACTGCTTATTTTGCTACTATTCGAGTATTAAAAGTGTAAGCTTTTGTTTCAAACACACACTATTAAGTGCATTTGCAAAATATCAAAATAATTCAGTCTGTATAAGTTTTGCCGGTACGTGACAGATGTATGTCACTTTTTGGCATTTATGCGATGTTGGCAACTATGTTTGAAATAATTCCAAGAAATTCTGATTATTCACAACCACAAGGGATGAATGAATCAATTTCGTGGTACCTCTGTTTCTCTTTTTAGATATTAGAGGTAGGAGACCCGTACTGGGTATTGTGAAGGCTATATTAACAACGAGTTTGGATCGAACAGTATTCGTATTTGGTGTCTGACAATTGAAGAAGCTAGCAACATTTATCAAGAGAGGATTCCTTATTACTATATGACACAGTTGTGATTGAATTTTGTTTTAAACTTAATGTAGGAGTAAAATAGTTACAGCAAGCATCGCATGAGGAAACATTTAAGCCTCATTTAGTATTTAAATGTAAGAGGCATTTCAAGAGAATAATCTGCAGATGATTTATAAACCACGTTCTTGGAAGGTATCCACTGCGGTTGCAAATGCCAGTATTGCACAATCTTGGCCAACCAATGAAGCGTATTAGGCAAATGCCTTGAAAACCATTCGCGATGACACATGAGCAACATAAGACCGTGTTTCGTGCTGTAATAGTGATTTTTTCCGGGACGTTATCCAGCTGCATATTACTACTGTGTTGCTGAAAGTACTAACTGCTGTCAACTGTAGAATAATTTAAATATTGACTAAAACTTTTAACATGCGCTGTTTGGAAATTCTCAATTTTAAAAAATGCAGTTACATGAGGAAATGTTCTCTTTGGATAAGGAAGTGAAACCATTATGTCTGCACTGCTAAAGAGGATGTCAGCAAACAGTTTTTTAGGATCGTTTATGAAACGGCGGGAAAAGTATAATTAAATGTGAAAGATTCAGAATTTAAAAAGTAAACAAATACAGTGCCGGTAGACTCATCTGATCCTAAATTAAAGAATCATCTTAAAAACTCTTCAATTATTCTGCGCGTTTATGCTTCTTCCGTTTCATAAGTTGAAATTCATACCTACATCACACATATCTAATCAAAAAAGAAATCGTGTAATTTCAGAGAAAACAGAAATCTTTTGCAATTACTGAAAATGTATTATTGAAATAAAGTTTCACAGAATTTCGTTTTCATCCATAATAAGTGTTTTCAAAATTAAATTTCAGAAAAAAATGTGAGATTTACTCATATTTTATCATTGAAAGTGCGCTCTATTTTACTGTATCCCCATTCATTATTAGAAAGAAAACAGGAAAATAATCTTATATGCTAAAATTAACAAATATCCAATATACTAAAAATAACACGTATCTTTTACATGCTTCAATTTATTTTATTTCAGATTTGAGACATTATAAATACAATCTTGAGCTTTGTTTCCATGAGCTGCGATATCGTTTTCTCTAATTCCTTTCTCAACGAACTCATTCTAATTTTCTCTGTCAACAAATTATCCAGAATTAGACATTTTTTCTTTGAACACTTTTATTGCAACATAGTGATGAAAACAGTTGAAATCAAAGTTAATTACAGGCTAGTAATATACATCAAGACTAAGAACTGCGTGCATAACACAATATTGGCATATTATACTGGAACAGCACAGATAGTGAACGTAAGATCCAGCAAAATTAAGCGAAATATTATCACTTTAAATGAATGATAAAACATGTTCTTGCTACGATTTAAAAGAAGGAAAGACTCTGACTGTTACTTATGAATAACGAAACATATTCGCAGTAAGATTCAAAATTAACATAAATGTGTTTCAGTATTCTAAGCAGAGTAAACTGACCTATGTTCTTCCGCAGATAATTAACAACAATTCACTCAATTTTCAGTCAATACTCGTACATCTATGATCGAGAAGTAAGTACTCGTACAGCTATGATCAAGAAGTGCGTATTGATGCAATTATACCGTAATGTTAAGAATATATTCGTTAAATGTCTGACAAATTAGCCCTAATATAGTACTTTTATGTAAATAACATTGTGGTTAAACCTACATTTCTTTTTTCTATATATTGCTCTACAATAACTTAATGACTTTTAGACTAGCGTTATACGGTTTAAGACAACTGGAGTTATAATATTGGACACAACAAAGAAACAAATAAATTTGCTGAAAAGATCATACGAAATATATTATTAACGAAAATATTTATATTGCATAAATTTAAATAATTAAACATAATTTATCCTTAAAATGACATATTATCCGTTAAAATGCTAACGAAATATTTAAATTTAAATGTATTGTTACGTGCGTACGGGTTCGTAATATATTGAATGCACAAGTCGTAAAAGGTTAACAAAAATTTATTCGTTCCACAAGAAATAAATTAAAATGCTGAAATATTTCTTCACAAATCTTCGCACAATATCACAATATCTCAAACGTTTAGCAAAAACTCAGTTCAAAACAGATAAAATAGTTCTATCTCACAGCGAAATCACTACAATCAATACAGCATTAAGTAAACAAACAGCAGTTCGCTTTTTACAGCTACAAGTATAACAGCAACAACAACAACTAACTCACTAACTGAGATGAGGTGTTTCACCTCGGCTTTTATAAGCTTTTTAATTATCAGTAGAACAATCACGATTTTTCTAGATTTTTCTGGATGGCAACAGTAATTACGAGATATTTATTTATTAAGCATTAAATGCACGCGCTCTTTTATTTTTATTGTTTTTTTTTTTTCGACGTAGCTTTCTCTTCAAAAATCGTCTGCGTTGCTAAGGCAACATGAAGCAAATCTAATTACAATTCTAAATAAATAGCCAAATAAATGTGAAATTCGTAACATTGCCCCCTTCCCAAGGACTGCACGTCCCGGGCAGTACAATCCCTGGACAGGAAGCCAAACTTACAACTAAAGCATCAGTGCTATAATAAACATTACTTTATAATAACAAAATAAACAATAATTCCAATAAGTTACTTTCAGCAAATTAAATTCTATCCAACGCTAAATACAATTCAAATACTATCAAATACTAAGTACAAATACTATCAAATACAAATGCTATTAAATACAAATACTTATCAAATACTAATACTTAACAAATACAAATCAAATACTAAATACAAATAGGACCATGGTCTTATACTATGTACATTATTATTTACAACTATATACACTACGTACTATGGCCATAGTAATGAACTAACCTGTCGTAATGAACGACTTTAGGTTTAGAGTTCGATGACTTACGGATCCGAACCACGACGTCGTTCAGCCTGTTTAGGACTGTGTAAGGACCATCCCAAGGTGATTGTAGTTTCGGAGAAAGTCCTTTTCGACGAGTCGGATTCCATAACCACACCTTGTCTCCTTCGTTGAAACGATGTCCAGTAGCTCTCGTGTCGTAGCGGGTCTTCATCTTCTCCGTCGCCAAGTTGACTCGCTCTCGTGCAAAGTTGTGCATCACTTCAAACCGGGCCTGGAGGTCTTGAATGTATTCCTCAGGCGATGAAGGCGCATCTGGAGGGCGACCAAACAAAAGATCACATG
Source organism: Stegodyphus mimosarum (assembly GCA_000611955.2). Taxonomy (NCBI): domain Eukaryota; kingdom Metazoa; phylum Arthropoda; class Arachnida; order Araneae; family Eresidae; genus Stegodyphus; species Stegodyphus mimosarum. Next base: position 234,070 of record KK116969.1, read on the forward strand.
GCAGACGAAGGTCACGACCGAAGAGCATCTGAGATGGGGAATAGCCGGTAGTCTCGTGGACAGCACTGCGGTAAGCCAGTAAAAATAGTGGCAACTTCTTGTCCCAGTCCTGTTGGTTTCTGGAAACCACTAATGAGAGGTTATTGAGGATGGTTCGATTAAACCTCTCTACCATACCGTCCGACTGGGGATGTAAAGGCGTCGTTTGGGTTTTGTCAATGCCGAGTAGCTTGCAGAGTTCCTTGACTACAGCCGAGGTAAAATTCCTTCCCTGATCGGAATGTAACTGAAGAGGCACTCCGAATCTGGAAATCCAGTGCTGTATCATCATCTCTGCTACTGTGACAGCCTCTTGATCAGGAATAGGATACGCTTCAGGCCACTTGGTGAAGTAATCAATGGCAACGAGGATGTATTTGTTGCCATCAGCAGTTCGTGGCAGAGGTCCTAAGATGTCAAAGGCGATACGTTCAAAAGGTGCTCCTACATTGTAACGTTGCAGCTTCCCCCGGCTGCGTTTCTTCGGTCCTTTCCGACTTGCACAGGCATCGCAAGTTCGGCACCACTTTTGCACGTCATCCTTTGCATTATTCCAGTAGAAACGCTCCCGAACTCTCTGCAAGGTCTTCATTATTCCGAAGTGACCTCCTGCAGGGCTGCTATGTAGTTCTTTAAGGACGTCCGGGATTCGGGATCTTGGGAGTACCAGCTGCCATCGGAATGTTTTTCCATCATCCGATTCGAATTTTCGGTACAAGACGCCGTTTCGAATATGGAGTGAGTCCCAGAGAGCCCAATATTGTTTTGTCGTGGGACTATAGCTCGAAATATCCTGCCAGGTAGGTTTTCTGTTTGAGGTCTCCATTAACTCAATTATGGGTTTAATATCACGGTCTTCCAGCTGGTCTTTCCTGATTTCCTTGTCACTCCATGGGTCTGGATCAGCCGATGTTGATGCTGTAATTTGCCGTGCGACTGGATTAACCAGTTGGTATTTAGCTTCGACCCTGGAACAATATCGGCAGTTTTCTGGGCAAGGTCTTCTAGACAAGGCGTCAGCGTTTCCGTGCGACTGTCCCTTGCGATGACGGATAGTGATGTCATATTCCTGGAGTCTCTGTATCCACCTGGCTATCTGACCCTCAGGATTCTTGAAATTTAAAAGCCAGGCCAATGATGCATGATCTGTGCGGAGCAGGAATTTTCTGCCGTATAGATAATGATGGAAATGTTCTACGGCTTTGACTATGGCGAGCAACTCTTTCCTGGTGACACAGTAATTCCTCTCCGGTTTAGATAGGCACTTGCTCCAGTAAGCTACTACACGTTCTTGGCCCTCTATTTCTTGGGACAGAACAGCGCCGACACTTTCATTACTCGCATCCGTGTCGAGAATAAATGGTCTGTCGAGCTGAGGATACGTCAGGATTGGAGCAGATGTTAAGGCTTCCTTCAGGTTCTTAAATGCATTCTCACATTCTTTTGTCCACACGAACTTTTGCTTGCTCTCTGTCAGCTTGTGAAGGGGTCTTGCGATGGAAGAAAAATCCTTCACGAATCTCCTATAGTAGGTGCAAAGCCCTAGAAAGCTTCTCAGCTGGTGGACATTTTCGGGACGTCTCCAGTCTTTAACTGCTGACACTTTTTCAGGATCCGTGCGCACACCTTCAGCAGAGATGACATGTCCGAGGTAAGTCACTTCCTGTCTGAATAATTTGCATTTAGCGGGACTCAACTTCAGATTGGCTTCTTTCAGTTTCTGAAGCACCTTTCTAAGATTTTCCAAATGTTCTTCGAAACTCTTCCCGACGATGATGATGTCATCCAGGTATATCAGACAGGCTTCGTATGAAAGACCTTTTAAAACAGTCTCCATTAGACGTTCGAATGTAGCCGGCGCATTACATAGTCCAAACGGCATCACCTTGAACTGCCAAAGTCCTTGTCCTGTAGTAAATGCCGTCTTTTCTCGGTCATCAGGATGTATTTCTACCTGCCAATATCCACTCTTTAAATCAAGTGTCGAGAACCACTTGCTTCCAGAAAGAGTATCCAGAATGTCGTCAATTCTAGGAAGAGGGTAACTGTCTTTCTTCGTAACCTCATTCAACCGGCGATAATCAACGCAAAATCTAGTTGACCCGTCTTTCTTCTTCACCAGGACGATGGGAGATGCCCAGGGACTTGCTGAAGGCTCGATGACATTGCTTTCTTGCATGTCCTTTAAAAGTGTTCGCACCTCTTCCTGTTTCGAAATCGGCAGACGTCTTGGATGTTGCTTGATTGGTGGATGGTCACCAGTATCGATTCTATGCTGAGTTAAACTGGTTCGACCCACGTCAGAAGACGAGCGGGAGAAAACATCTTGAAGATCTTTAATGACACGCTCGGCAACATTCTTTTCCTCATCGTTTAATTGCGCATTCTGCAATAACTCCGATATAATGTTGTTTGAAGACACGGTTTTTGAGATGTTACTTTTTCTTTCAACGCTGGTTACTGGAGTACATTCTGCAACCACTTCACCTTTCTTAATAACTCTCGCCTTATCAGTTACATTGGCAACTCTCACCGGGATAACGGTCCCCGATAGGTCGACGAGTGCTGAGGCTATTAATACTCCTTTAGGGCTATTACAATTCTTGGGATATTCCATGACGCCGTAGCGGAAATTTCTATTTTCGGCTATGGATCCAGGAAGTAAAATTTCTGTTCTTGCCGGTATTGTGATATCGTCTTGAGCTATGATTTTGTGGATAGATTTCACTCCTTCATCATTAATCCCGAATAAAGTTATGTCCTCAGAGGCAGAATGCAGTTCGTTATTTTTAAAGTCCAAGGAAAAATTGTATTTCCTTAAAAAGTCCAATCCGAGTATGCAAGGGTCTGTAATTTCTGCTACATATGCCGTGTGATGGTAAGCGGCACTTCCAAAGGTGATGTTAACGTTTAATTTCCCTTCTATATTGATCTTCTCGCCGGACACAGTCTGGAGGGTAACGCAGGGCGGCGTCCAGATAAGTTTACCTTCGAGTTGTTGAGCCAAATCTTTTCGAATGATGGTAACATTGGCTCCCGTGTCGATCGTCATGTTACAAGGAATTCCATTGATTTGTCCCATGATGAAAATTCCGTTATTGCCGCCACTCACTGCAGAAATCTGAAGCGCTTTAAACTGGGGCTTTTCATTATCTGGCAACCTCCGCCCCGCGAGATGGCCACGAATTAGTTTCCCTCCTTCTTGAGAGGCGCGGTCTTAACATCCGTGCCCTGGGGTGTTCTGCAGTTTCTTCGAATGTGCCCTTCAGCTCCGCAGTTCCAGCACTTTACGAACGGTTTCTTGTCACCAGTATTCCGTGTCAAAGCATTCACCTTTCTGGTTAAATCGTCTAGGCGAGCAGTCATTGGATCCACTGGTTCTTGTATGTGAGCAGCTCTGATTGGGTGGCGGTCTCTACGAGTGGCTTGCTGTGCTGCCTCGAATTTCATGGCATACACTAGAGCACTTTTTAAGTCCTTTACATCAGCCATTCGCAGTGCTTTCTGTATTTCAGGATCCCGGATACCGTCGATGAAGTATTGCAGGGACAGGATTTCTCTTGTTTCTGTCGGGCACTCCGAAAAGGCGAGGTGGGACAGCCTTTCAACATCCGTGGCGAGCTCCTGAAGTGTTTCCGTAGGCTTCTGTTGACGGGATTTTAACTGCAGCCTGCTGTAATCTTTTAAACACTTCTCTCCAAAACGCAGCTCTAAAGCACCGGACAGAGCTTCGAAATCTAGCCTTTTGTTTTCGGGAAGAGTTTGAAGGATGTCCGCTGCGTCTGCTCTCAGAGAAGCCGCAAGGTGACAGGCCTTAGCTTGGGAATCCCATCCATTTGCTTCCGCAACTATAGAAAATTGTGTCTTATACACTTGCCAGGAGGTCTTCCCATCATATGTCGATAGCTTCAGAGAAGGATGTGCAGGCATGGCTAGGAATTTAAAAGTATCCGAACTGCTTCCAGCCGTCGCTACGAATTTCTTTAAAGTATCAACTTCTTTGGCAACTGCGGAAACTTTGTCATCAATTTGTTGTTCCACTGCAGAAACTCTTTCTTGAATTTGTTCTCTCACAGCAGAAACTCTGTAATCGATTTGTTGTTCTACGGCAGAAACTCTCTCTTCTATTTGTTCTTTGACAGAAGAAACTTTATTTTCAACCGCATCTATTCTGCCTTCCATAGTCTCAAATTTATTTTCTATTATGCAAGTAATTTCCTTTTTCATCTCTTCTTGACTTGCTTTAACGGCTCTCATCTCTTCCTTAACGGATTTCTCCATCTTTTCTTGAACAGAATTCATTTCTTCCTTAACAGATTTCTCCATCTTTTCTTGAACAGAATTCATTTCATCTTTAACAGAATTCATTTCATCTTTAACAGATTTCTCCATCTTTTCTTGAACAGAATTCATTTCATCTTTAACAGATTCTTGAACAGCTTTCATCTCCTCTTTCACGGAATCTTGGCCAGCTTTAATTTCTTCTTTAAATGCAGCAAAGGCTGCCATGAATTGCCTTAATTGTTCTTCCATTGCTCTAGTTAATGGCATTCAAAAATCCCACTTCTGACACCAAAAATTGTTACGTGCGTACGGGTTCGTAATATATTGAATGCACAAGTCGTAAAAGGTTAACAAAAATTTATTTTTTTCACAATAAATAAATTAAAATGCTGAAATATTTCTTCACAAATCTTCGCACAATATCACAATATCTCAAACGTTTAGCAAAAACTCAGTTCAAAACAGATAAAATAGTTCTATCTCACAGCGAAATCACTACAATCAATACAGCATTAAGTAAACAAACAGCAGTTCGCTTTTTACAGCTACAAGTATAACAGCAACAACAACAACTAACTCACTAACTAACTGAGATGAGGTGTTTCACCTCGGCTTTTATAAGCTTTTTAATTATCAGTAGAACAATCACGATGTTTCTAGATTTTTCTGGATGGCAACAGTAATTACGAGATATTTATTTATTAAGCAATAAATGCACGCGCTCTTTTATTTTTATTGCTATTTTTTTTTTGGCGTAGCTTTCTCTTCAAAAATCGTCTGCGTTGCTAAGGCAACATGAAGCAAATCTAATTACAATTCTAAATAAATAGCCAAATAAATGTGAAATTCGTAACAGTATTTTAAAATAAATAAACGCTTAAGCAATGGTTATTAGCTTTAGTTTTCTTGCAACAGAAAATAAATGGTATTTTCGGAAATAAACTTCATTTACATCTAGAATGTAATGAAAAACATAAAATGCATAAAATGAACTTCATTAGTCTATATGTATATAATAAGTAAAAAACAGTATAATTTGTAATTAACTCATTGACTAACAGATTACTTTTTTCCGTGTAGTACATTAAAAATTTTATAACGCATGATTTAGATTTCCATAGCATTCTTATAACATTCCATAGCATTATTCTTCCATAGTATTCCATAGCATTTCACAGATCCCATTTGTAAGAATAAGAATTCAGTTAATTTGTAAAAGGAAATAAACATTTAACTGAGCTCACATTTCAGAAATAAAATTCTTGCCATACAATTATGCATTTATTTAAGTCAGGTAATTAACAATAATTGATTTAAATTTTGAAAGAGCATATTTTAAAATATAGCATACAATGTGTATAGAGAATAGATAATAAGAATTTCTGTTGAACAGAGTATAATATACAAGAAACACAAAAGCTGAAGAAGTTTTCTTATACATCAAAAAACATTAACCTTCTGGTAATCCTGAAGGTGAATAATATAATATCCTGAAGGTGGTAACATCCATAATTATCTGGTAATATCTATAATTAAAAATATCGAATTTCAGATCTGGAGGACAAACATATTGAATATTGTGTCCGACATTTTTCTTTGTTAAAACTGATATAGCTAAAGTTATGCCAGAGACATTCCGCCGATTAAGGCAAGAAATTAGAGGGGAAACGAACTCCATATCTTCTCCAATCTTTCGACTGTTTCGAATTATAATATTAATAATACAGTAATGTTTAAGAAGCTGATATGAATAAAATTTATCAGTAATGCACCTATATTTATTTAGAAGAGAAACATTTATTGAAAATGCACAAATATAATCATATAACCATATGTGTTAAGAAGATTCAAAAGTAATTTAGTTAACGACATATGTAAGTTACTTTTTCAGTATAATTTGAGAACAATATTTGAGTAACACCAGAGACTGAAATATTATTAAGAGTTAACGTAGATAAATACTAACCCTAAAATTCTAAACCTTTTACAGAAATTTAAGAATGGAATACTGAGTGTTGATATGAGATAATACTGATGATCCAAGTTCTTTAACGTTATTTCAATAATATTCTTCTTTTTTCAATGAATGCTTCAGCTGGAAGTTGATAAAGTTAATCTTATAAAATTTCAAGTAAAAACATTTAACGATTTTCTAATGTAGGGTTCGAAAGATTCAAAAATTAGTGTGAGCAGCCGCTTTGAATTTAGCCTTCTGTATTAAAACTTCACGTTTTGACTAAAACGTTTATCACATTAAATTGTTTAAACTTTAAATTGTTATTATTGCATTGCAATTAAACTTAATCTTTTCCTATATTCTTTAAAGAAGGAATTACACATTTATTGAGTAATGATTATTTAAATAATAAATGTATCTAAATATTAAATAAATTTTTATAAGTTTCAATATGTACTCTTTATTTGGAATATATAGCTCAGTATTCCAGGTATCCAAACATAATCATTATGTCTAATGCACATTTCAAAACATTATGTCCAATGCAACATTTCCAAAATTACCTGTCTTCGAAAACACTTACTTTATAGTCTCAAGCAGAAAACATCTTTTCATAAGACTTATTATAAAATCTCTCCTGTCTGACTGGAATGAAGATAAATAGATTGACATTTTTTATGATGAATAACTATTTCTGTACACATATTACTGTACATACGGAGAGTGTAAACGAATCTACATGTGCATCATATTCAAAAGAATGTACATCTGTTGCTGCGTATTATTGCTGTTTAGTTGTGACATATCTCATATGTCTCTCAGTAACATCAGAACAAGCGCACGAAATTCGCTCTGGCAAGGAGTGCAAGATTGCACCTATTGTTGGATAGAGCCTCGAGCACCATACAGGTGACAGTACGACTTCGCTCAGTTCCGCCCCCAATTTTGATGGAGAGCATGCCGAAGGGACGAGTTCGAGGGTCTCCCACACCATCTTCCCCTAACACCAAACTCTCGAGAGGACTTTAGCTCGCCGCCTATTTAGAGTGCGCCCATGCCGCACGGACACTATACATTTACAAACATCCATACCTTCTCCGGGAATCAAACCTAGGCCCTTCGGTACCGCATTAGGCTCCCGTAGTAGATACCGTCTGGACGGCCCACCTGTTCCTACCTTTGAGAGTATACATATGTATATTTTGAAGGTAGTCCTTCGTGAATATTAAAATAAATAACAATGTAATTTTAAATAAAATTATGAACATACTTTGTTATTTCGAATCACAATTAAAAATGCAAATTTACTGATACTACGGTAATTTTTTTTCAATTATTTATTTCGAAAAGTACATTATTGAGATTTTCTTTTTTTTAAAAAAAATCTTTTAATAAAGAGCATGTGTTTATTTCAACTTAGTGTAATAAGATATTATAGTAAAAATTAAAAAAAATAACTTTAATTTGAAAAATTTACAAACTGATGTAATTCAAAGTTTTTCGTTAATTATCATTTGCTCGGCATTGTACCTCAATACTAAAGTTTTAAAAATGTATTAGATTATAGTTTTTTGGTTCCGGCTTTGTATTTGACTAACAGCTCATTTCAAAGCTTTCACAGTAAGCCATAATTTTATTATTTTACAATTTTTTAATGATTTAATAAACTGATCCAAAATAACATTCCTAACAGTGTATAGTGTTTTTCAAAAGTTAATAAACTTCTTGAAAGTCTAAATTTTAATGAACTTTTTTATCCGTTAGTAGAATTAATAAAGATGAAATAATGGAAGAGTTAAGAAAATATTTAATTATTGTCATGTTCACTAGAAAACATTTCGTCGATAAAGTAACACAAAATATTTAACAGTTAAAGTTGAATGCATCATCCATCTTTGTACACTTGAAAATGAACTCAGACTGATGGGGAAAAGAAGGAGCATTCCTTTAGAAAACTGTAAAATTTGCCCGTTGCATAGCATTTTTTTTTTCGTATTGCCAGCGAAAAAGAAGGTGATACTTCATCTTGATAATCTTAAGGTTATGAGGTATTTCTCTCGCCTTCTTGGCATGCCTTTGGGGTGCAGTGCTCAGCACGCTGGGCGCGTATTCCAGCGGTCAGTGGTTCGGCTCCCGGCGAGGGCATTGCTCATTTTTCATCTCTCCTGCTTCGAAATAACCTACTGTCTCTACACGCTTACGTAATTTTTTATTATTCTTATTTTTATAAGATAAAACATTTAATATCTGTACAATAACGATATCAGTAAATAATTTTTACGACAGATTTAGTAAAATGTTAGTAAGGCCTGAAATTTGGAATGTCAGACTTAATTTTTTAAAGTATTTTATAAAAACTTTTACGGTAATATATATTTCATCAAAAATGGCAAGTCATCGGAAGAAAGCAACTCAGATTATCCAATGGACACCGCAGATTGTTTCAGGATATTTCCTTTTGTCTTTATAACATAATATAAAGTGCAAGGTCCGAAAAAATATTTTTCTTTTAAATTTGTTCTTTCGTCCTGCTTGCATGGCAGATCTCCGGAAAATGAAAGAGAAACTGCAAATCTGCTGAGAAGATAGAATAACAAAGTGGTCAAATCACAAAATGGTAACAGCTAAGCGTCAGCATGATAGATGGGAGAATTGCATATCAGTGGGTGTGGCAGCTAAAATATATGAACTGCCGGAATGTACTGTTTCAAACTAAGATTTCCTAGAAAATAAAGTCTCTTGAAATTTTTATCTCTGCTTTTTGTGTCAAAAGCATTATACCAGGACATTCTAAAGTTACTATTTTAAGGCTGAAATGTATTTATGTCAGGTGACGGATTCATATCTGCCAAGTAATTTTGCAATGACAAGCACGAAAACCTGATAATATTCTATACTCATTGTCATATAAAATCTTTTTAAATATGTCAAAGCAGTTGAAATAATAGTCATTTTACGTTTAGATAAATAGGCAGAACATATAAGCTAGAAAAATTCTAGTATTTATCCTTATATTGCGCTCTACTATATCAATGAACTGTAATGCGCAACTGTAATACTGAAAACTTCATCTAATGACCAATATTGTTATATGGTTTACAAAATGGGAAACAAATAAATATGAAGTAAATAGATGTATGTTTGATCAAATCGGTGAAAAATTTACTAAAACAATCAAGTAGGAATTCTCTTTTTTTTTCAAATTTGCAGGAGCTATATCTTAAAACAGGCATGTATCTGGATATGTAAGTACGTTTACATTTCTGCTCTAATTAATATACTTTCCTCATATGGATGGCTTCTTAAACAAAGAAACCTGGCATTTGCATTACGTAAAAAATACTTCTAAAATACGTATTCATCCCGTCCCTGTCTTACAATTGCAAAATGAAACAAAATTATTGCTGTTATATCATATTACATACACAGTTAACATACTGATAATCGTCAACTTATAGAGTGCACTCTGTTGATGTACTCCTCAACAGTCGTCAAACATCGCCGGCAAAAGAATCCTAGAGTTAAATTTGGTAATACCTGGCATTGTAACTACAGGAAACAAATTCGTCATGTACTTCCAGCCAAAAAAAGAAGCTAATGATTTATTTTGAGATTTGTTTTGATAAACATTTGTAAGAGCATTTGTATGTATGACTGATGTACACAGGATTCTTTTGTCAGCGATGTTTGACGACTGTTGAGGACTTCGTTGTTAAATGCATTAAACCTTTACTTCTAAATAATCTTACGGATTTCTATAAGTGGTGGAAATGATAGGAATTTGGTGTCTCACTGGCCACCGGAAGACCTTTTGATGAACGGCAAGCGCTTAGGCAGAACCGCTGGATGAAAACCCTGTAATTAGAGAGGTAATATCATGGCTTCGAGATAGCAGCTAAACACCCATTGCAAACGGTCCGGCCACGAAAGAAAGAATTCGATGGTGAAGGTACGTCAGTGCCAGAAGGATCACCAGCTCTTCATCAGCTGAATTTTGCGTTTTCGTGTCTCACAAAGCGACGATATATATCATTTAGTGCAGGGTGGTGTTCGTGTTACAGAAGAAGACGGCTCATGTGAGTACCTCTTATTAATCTTAAAATTCTTTAGTTTTAGT
>KK116969.1:244515-336502 GCA_000611955.2 Stegodyphus mimosarum
AAAGAGAAAGTAACACTTTTTTAAGTGAGTTTAAAATTGGGAATGAAATTGTACGTGAATCAAATTGCAAAATTTATCGAGTCATTATTTGTGATATAAGTTCATTGTAGATTACTAAGATTAGATTGAACTGTAAATACCGATATTTAGTGACAGTAATGCATATGTGTACTGACTGTAAAATTTCAGTGAAATGTCAAAGTTTATTAATTTATTAAGGCAGAGGAAAATCGCTATTTAAGTTAAAGAAAAAAAGAGAAAGAAATTCTTTGTGAATTATTTGAATAGTATTTCATACAGACGGTGAATTGCATTGAATGTCAATAATAATTGAATAAAAAGTTCAGTTGTCTTCTAGACTGTCAATGCATTATATGTTATTGTGTGAATTGATGTTAATAATTGAATTGGTGTTAAATTTGAATATTCAGATAGTAAACTAAATATTTTGTAGTATAAATTTGAGTGATTAGGAAAAATTAATACTGTGTATTAAGAGAGACTTATATCTATTGGAAGCATATTGTGTTTTAATTTAGTAGTACAGAGGACATTTAGAACATGATTCAAATAGGAAGATGGCATATTTAATGAGATACAAGCACAAGGAGTTAGTGCAGTTAGCTGGTCTTGATATAAATCCGGGAATAAGAAATGTGCATTTAAGCAGCATAATTCTAAATAGTGAAAATTAAGAAGAAAAGTTTAAGAGTTCTCTTGACTGTTATCGACAGGGAGTTAGAGAAGAGAGATTGAGGAAAGGAAATAGAGAAAAGACAGTGAAAGGAGGGAGGATGGCTAGTTTGAGAGAAAAATACTTAAAATGAAAAGACTCATGCCAAACTCCGATGTTAACTGATATTAGAGTATATTACTGACAACTGATATTAGCTTATATTTAACCCTTTCTGAGCATCAAGGCGAATCTGTGGCTTTATCAGAAGCCAAATGCTCAACCCAGCTTATGGCTATTTTGCCAATGGAGTAAGTCAGGTAATAATTCAAGAAACAATGGCAGGATTACGAGATTACTCTCAAATCAAACAAGTATTGTTGGATCGTTACGTTTCAGCCAAAAAAGTTTTAGACAAAAATCTGTCAGATATAGAAAGAAGCTGAACAATAGGTGGAAAGATTTTATGTATGAATTGCTGACTTATTATAATGGATGGGTAAAGCAGTTAGAAGTTAATTACTGAGCTGAAAGAAATAATGGTTGCAGACCAGATGAAAAGACGCGCGAGTGCGAAGCAAAAGAAATATACATAGCAAGTGGGGTAAAATTAAATGGCCGCTCTTGTTACTGGAGAAACTAGGTAACTTTTAACCTGCGAGGCAGGATTTGAAGAAAAATATATTCGTTACTAAAAGAGATTTTCAAATTCTGAGACCTAAAGAACCAGAAAGCGGGAGCAGAAAAGAGAAAGCAACCTGTCTTTCAAGAAATTATCGAATATCCAGAAGAGATAACTAATAGTGTTACGCGATTCTGGTGCTTTTATGGATGTGGTAACAAATTCATATGCGTATAAAGAAATTTTAACTGACGAAATAGTGTTAATCCGTCACCCGTTGAGTCGAAAGTCTAACTACCTACTCCTTGCTAAAATAAAGATTGAAAGTAATTTTGGATTCACCCTTATGAAATCCGTAGTAATAGACGTCACTTAATTCGAGACACTACATTCTAGGAAACAGAGCCTTCGAGCTTATAAAATCCTCTGAAAATAGTAATGTTGTGCCAGAGAGAGCAAATGCTATTACTCGATTCGAGACAAAAGAAGATTTTCCAGAACCCGAGAGAGAGTTAGAAAAGATGGGAGGCGAAATCAATAAGCATAATTTTCACATGGCGGAGGATAAACTTTTTTTTGAATGCAGCAGAAGAAAGGAAGAAACTCAAAAATCAGGTCTGCAGTTAGTCACTAATAAAACGACAATATCAAATAGTCACTAATGAAACGAGAATTTCGAAGAAGCGCTGGCTGAATATTCGTCAGAAGACTTAAAATATGCTCAGCGCGAGAGTGAAATATTAGGTCCTACTTGAATAGAAAAAAAAAGAAAGGAGAGATTTCCTGGGATAAAAATCGTGAGACAAAATTTACAGAATTAAAAAGGAAATTATCTAGTCAGCCACTGCTTTAGGCGCCTGATTTTGAGAAAGAATTTGTAGTACAATATAACGGATGTGGATTAGGAGGTGCCCTGTTGAAACGTACTGATGGCGATGAGTACGTTGTGTTTTATCTTAATAAGAAATTCAGTCTTACGGAAAGAAAATGCCATATGACTGAACGAGAACGTGCGGTCATAATACATACTTTAAAAAAACTAAGAGTTTAACTCAATGGCTGGCCGTTTGCAATTCAAACAGATCATTGACCTCTTGCATGTCTAAATTACCATTCAGGTGCAAATTATAGGTTGATAAGGTGGTCACTAGATATCCAACAGTTCAATTACAAGGTCGATCCAAGATCAGGAACTCCAAATAAAAATGTACATGGACTTAGATGCAGTGAGTTAGCGGAAAACAATTATGAGTCATTCTTGAGATGTCAGTAGACTGAATTATTTTTATGAATTTTTTTAATTACTGCTATTCTATTGTGTAAAATGTTTAATATGATAAGCACGTGTGTTAGTACAATGTTCAATTGTTAAAGGTTGTTGTAATATTGTCAAAGTAGCGCCTATTATAAAATGCATATTGCGTAAAATTTGAGAAGTATCACGTAAATAAGCTGAATTTAGAATTTGAATATTCAGAAATACCTCTTCCAGCCAAGCTAACGTCACAAGATCAGGCTTTCCATTGTGGACCACCCATTGTAAGCCGCTATAAAAGGGTACCTAGAAAAGAGGTCTCAGGAAAGAGGGGTACCCAGGAAAGACGACTCTCGCTTCTGGAGATAACTGTTGTTTCGCGAAAACGAGTTTCCGATGAGCTGAGCTAGTTCATAGTGTGCTAAAGATGTTTCATTGGTGATTTGATTGTTAGTAGTAGTCGTTGTATTTTAATCCAGCAATAAAGGTTTTATATCTTGATTTTCCTGATTCCGTTGTCCTGAATTTCGTGATAGTTAATAAATTTCGTTTCGTTATAGTATTTGTAAAGTTAAAAGTTGGCCATATTAAACATAAAAATTGCTCTACTCAAGATGTATCAAATATTGAAAGATTACGTGCATTCTTTAATGGATGATAACAAACCTTATGCACGATGTCAAATTTAGCCTTGCTGCTGAAAGCAAACTTATAGTTCCTTTACAATTTCCTGCGGTTGCGTATCAGCAGATGATAAAGAAATTTACAAAGTTTTAGTAAATATGTATCAGCGTTTATATAATATTTAGGACTGTAAACTCTACTAAAAATGATTCTTGTACACATGAATTATTACTAGTAAGGAACTTAAGAGTATATCTCTGGGTATAAAAGCAGAATGATTTGCTAAAATTTTAGGCAGAGATCTTGAATATTATATAATGTAATAGAACACGAAAAATAATTTGAAGCATGTAACTTGTTGGATTTCTTTGAATCTTTTCAGTGTATGTAGTACTTATGTAGTAGGTTTCGTTTTCTTATTTGAAATAAATAAATTACTTAATTAAATATCAATACAGAATGATACAATAAGAAGCATTCTCCTATCCACCTTATTTATGAGATTCAAACGATTGTACGAAAAGAGTGCTTTTAAAGTTTAATATGGTTTATGAGAAGAAAGAATAGAGAAATCCCACGTGGAATGAATTTGAAAGAAAAATATCTTACATTTTGCTAAAAGGCAACAACCTCGAATGAAAAGTGAAACAATGGATTTTCAGTGGACGATTATTAAAACGAATCAATGCAAAATCATGTTTTGAGACTAATAGCCTTTTGGGCTAATAAATAATAATCGAAAAATTCTTAGCTTAATACAATATGCGTGAAGAAAAATAATACACTCAAGAGCAATTACATTTTAACCAGATGTTTAATATGAATTAAGATCACTTTCACCCTCAAAACTGCCAACATCCAGCGAGGCATTAATTTGACAAGGTGCTGATAGGTAATCTGAGGTATCTGGTACCAGACGCGCACCAACTGGTCCTGCAATTTCTGCCCATTGCAAGTGGTTTGAATTCGTACTGCTACTCCAGGTACTCCAGGTGGACCCACAAATGTTCAATTGGATTCATGTCAGGTGAATTCAGAGGCCAAGACATGACTTGAAATTCACCATAATATTCTCCAAACCACTCCCTGATGATTCAGCCTTCATGACATGAAGGCTGAATCATCAGGGATATGACATATCTTGATGGTAAACGCCATCACCCGCCGGGATCACTGTTACCATGAAGGGGTGCACTCGGTCTGTAGTGAGGGTCGCATTGAGTATAGGTAATTGAATGCTGTATCCTAATATACCTATGGAAGCATCGCCTATACCATATTATTCCCGCCACCTCCTTGAATCCGGCCAAATCTACACCAGAGTGCCACAGTTTCCACTGGAAATTAGCTAATTCTCAGTCGCCCATCAATGTGATTAAAAATACAATGTGATTCGCCATACCAGTCGACTTTCATTCACTCTTCTGTGATTCAGTGCCCATATTGCATGGCCCATTGCAGGCGCTGTTGATGATAGCATGCCATCAGCACAGTGGTGAAATTCGGCCGCCAGCTGTGTAGATCCATACGCAGCAATGGACGATTTCAGTATGCTTTCAGACACACTGTCTGTGGTCGCCATCGTTGTAGCTGCTGGTGATTTCGTTCATTGTAGCCCTTCAGTCATGGCGAGCAATGCATAACAGTCTTCGTTCTCCTCTGAAACCAACGCTCTCTTTCGGACGAACTGTTGATCTGCAGCTTGTTGTTACATCATCCATATACCATCCATATACCACTTTCAATAAGTACTCGCAACTGCTCCAGGTGGGCACCAGATGAAAAGTGCCATTTCTGAAATCGATGTTTTCTGGCTCCGAGCCGTAACAGTTTGACCTTAATTTAAATCTAATAAATCAGCTGCTTTTCCCACTATGCGGTTAAATATTCTACATATGCAAAAACAGTTAATAATGCGAAAGTATGTCAAAAATTTTACATACAGCAAGAGGAATTTAGAGCGAAATTTATATTTAAATATTTAGCATAGGAAGGAAGGTATTCAAACGAGTGACTAATCGGGATGTAATATTCTTATTCAAGATTAATAAAACTATTAGGATAAAAAGAATATTTTAAAACAATTTCATAGTTTGCTTCAAGTAAAATGTCTGTATCATGGTATGAAAATGCATTACAAAAATTCGCATAAAAGTAAAAATAGATTTTCAGCATTAGACAAAAGACTAAAAATCTCTTCAAGAATAATATTAGTATTATATTCGCATGAAAACTTATATATGCATTTTGACTTTTTAAATGGCTAAATATCTAGAGCAATAAATTTCCTTTAAACAGAACTATTTTTTATTTTCTAGTTTTTTGACTTAGAAATAAATAACGGATGAAGGAAACCAAGAGAAAAAAGCACTAATAGCCTGGGTAACAAATTCTATGCATTCCATTCGCCTCATTTTAGAACATATTTCTGCTTTAACGTCAGGAACGTGATTTGCTTTACAAAATTAGGTACAGCGGCTACTGTATTCCCGTTTAGCATCTCGGTGTAAATTAAAGTTGACTTAAGCCCTATAATCAACTTCATTTAGCTTTATTACCCGTGCAAAAGAGTTTTTGCGTCTTAAAAACTTTGCGCTTATAAAAGTGCTTTTATAACGGCAGTCATTTGCATAGCTATATCCTTAATCTCAACTTCAAGCAAATATTGCATACATTACATATCATGCGAGGGCTTGAAGCAATGATGCGATTTTGCTATTTCCGAATATGGATAGATGTCTACACAAAAATAGGAATTAATTTTCAATTATTTAACATCATTGCAAAGTAATGTGATTAAAAATGGCAATGCCAATATATTTGATAAAAGTAATAAAAATCAAATAGGTTAAAATTTTAATTAAAATAAAGTTTAATTTCATTATTGCATAAGAATGTCTATAACGCACATATTTCTTCTTATCCATTATTAAAGAATCTCGGGGTAATAATTAAGACAATTAAGTACGACGGACACCGATTTATTAATGAATTAGCATGCACACAAAAAAGAAATAAAAATGTGATAAGAGTTTCAAGCTACATAGCTCACGCTGAGCTTTTCAAGTCCTTAAAACTCAAAGGTTCGTTGTGTCACATAACCTGTTAAGAAAAAGAAATGTTTATATATTGGCGAATCTCGCATCACGAGATCTAGAGCAGATGCTCCGTTTTAAGAATGACTCAGTTCGTCTGTTACAGGTCAAATTTCTAATGAAGGAACAGCGTAATTAATAGAAGAGAGAAGCAAGTTTAAAAAATTCTCTAAGTTCCCCAGTTATTTAACAGCATTCATGCACTTTAAAGAAAGGGTTAACATAAACAATTTCTCTTTACTTGTTTTCACACTCTTCAGTATTATTTATTACCCACACTGAGTTTCTTTTCATTCCATGTGTTTTAGAGAACTACCAAGTTAATAGCCATCTATTTTCCTTCACCTGTTGTAGTTACTGTTGTAGTTTATTATTTGTATTTTTCTCAGCTAAGCATTAGTATATGTTCTAAGCTCTATAGAATTCTTATATTTGCAATTTGGAAATTTTTAATTAAAATTTTTTCACCTCTGAATATATTCCCTGCATAACTTTTGCGAATAATTTATCAGTGTTGCACCAGAGTTTGTTAATATTTCACTGGAAATACTGCGGATCAAGGAATGGCTGAAAAACATACTGAGGTTGGTAAACCCAAGAGCACTGTTCAAGAAATCGAGACTGTTAAAACATTACCAGAAGAATAAAATTTGGAAAAGTTAAATAATAGAAAAGCTGAAATCTCAAATTATCTTTTAGGAATATCAGCTGAATTTATACGGTAAACAAATCTTCTCATTCTACAAAAGCCTTCTAAAATTTGGAAGATAGGGTTATTTCTTGGTTAAATGCATGAAATATAACAGAATATCATACTCAAGCGTTGAAAGTAATCAATGATTTTAGAGTGCGAAAAGTAGTTCGATAATTACGTCTAGGTGATAAAGATTAAAAATTCTCAGAATAAAATGGAAATGCAAACTAAAACATTAAGCAATTAGTTCTTCTGAAGCATCCGCATTTTATCAGTTTACTGGAAAATTTTAATAAAACTTTTAGAATACTATATATAAATACTTTTTTTTAAATACATTTTTTAGCTTTTATATTCAGTTTTTTGTCAGCATCTATTGTGCGTAACAACTGGCATTTATACTATATATTTATTTCAAGATGGTGAACTCTACTCTTGATGGTTCTAATAGGTACATTTCAACTTTAAATATTGAACAGAGAGTTTTATTGCAATTAACTAATTTGTTGAGAGTTATGTGTTTTAAAAAATAAATGTAATAAAAGACAAGGGCTTAACCCTGTATTAAAGAAAATACAAATGAACATGCAATTCAGTAAGCGAATGTAATGCTTAATCAGAGTCCAAATTAGTGTTAAAATGCATAAATATATCAGTGTAAAATTGTTATAGTCCAAAACTGAACCGAACACACACACTCAGAAAAATGAATTTTATATGCGGAAAGATCTTTCTTTGGCATTTTAAAGAATTCTATATTTTAGCTCCCCGATAGAGACTGACAATATTTTAAAAAATATGCCGCCAACAAAAGAGTAATTATACACGAATTAAATTATTTAACGCAAGATTTTAATACTGATTCCTGCTTTTGACTTTTTGCCACAATTAGGAAGTTTTAAACAAGGTAAAATGAAGAACATCTAATATAAAATACGTTTGTATAGAATTTAAAATTGTTCTTTGTATTTTTAGAAACCCTCTTTTCTCGGTGTGCACGCAAAAAGTTAATATATCAATAAGCCAATTCTCTTTTATTCTAAATGTCACCAGACGTCCCTTCTTTGAGTTCTAAACACTTTTCTGCCAACAATTCTTGATTTCTAGGGCTCCAGTGAAACAAGATAATTAAGAATCGCTGTGAAGGGTGGTATAATGGAATTTTCTTCTTGATTCCTAATTTCTGTATCTCAATCTTCTCCCAGTGCCCTCGTGAGACCTAACAGCCATTAAAATGAATATACAAAATTAAACATTTATACATAAGTAACTTGGTTAACATTTATGAGAATAATTCAGGTCGCAGATTAACTTAGCAAATTAAATACTAATTTCGTATATTTCGTACGCCTATGTACGTTATGGCACTTAAAAGCAACAACAGTAAATTTATATAATCGAGAATAGTAACAATTGCAATAGAACGGTTAGCAGTTTCACCGCATTTCAGATTTAGAGTTTTCAACTTGCAATAAATGAATCGATTTAATACCTAACTTAAAATGATTACTTAAATTTAAAAAAACCTTTATTTTTGAGGCGCAGAATATGTACTGTACCTGACTCCAAATATTTATTAATATTAATCATGCAGAGATGAATTAAAAATTTAGATTAATTAAATTGTTTTGACTAATGTAGGCTAGTCCAAGACTATGAAAATTACTATGAAATTACTACTATATGAAAATTACCCCTATATTGTAACATTTTTGCAAGCTTTTTAAGTATATATGACATATTAAATGAGAATATAACAGTTTTGCTTAAATTTGTAGAAAATACATCTGAAATTATTTACAGAATAGTTTTAGAATTTACTTAAAAAGCCAAGTAAAAGAAAATGAAGTCTTGCGTGGTATTTGCATGGTACATTCCACGTTTCGCATGCGTGGTACATTCCGCATTGAAAGAATATAACACTAAATATCATTTACGCAAGGAAAGTATGAAATAAGAAATCACAGATTTTTTTGTTTACATATTTACAATATAAAGTAAAAATAAAAGTGTTTAATGATTTCAATAACAAAAAAATTCAGAAAGAGATTTTAAGTATAATACTTTGTGCTCGGATATAACAGTTATTAGAAAATACTGATACCATAGTTCAGTATTGTTAATTCAGAGCTCCCTTTTATAAGTACTAATGTTATAACCAGATATTTTGAATTTTTGTTTGTTTGACTTTCACATTTCTGAAGCACAAGAACTGAAATTAGCAATCAAAAGAAGTGCTGAGGGATGGATATAAGTTGGCCGCTTGTAACAGTAGCTGGTAATTGTTCGAACTGCTTATCGATCAAATGAATTCTTGTGCGATTACTCTACTTTCCGCTGCGTAATCTGAATACACATTATTTGGATATAACTAATTCTTCAGAAGGAGAGAGGTAATTTCTCAATTTTTTAATTTCATGTTATGTGGATGCTCCCATCGAATAATCTGGATTGAAATTATATTGTCATACGTTTAAGCAGTAGCAATTTCCGTTACATTTTTCTAACTTACAAAGTGTGGTAACAAATTTATCGCTGTTATTTAAGAAAAGAATTGAGATCTAACTGATGGCAAGTTCCATAGCAGTTCCTTTAATCGTAGCTGTAGGAATGTATAACGTTCTTCAATTCATTTAAAAAACAATTTATTACTTTCTCTGATATCGTATTTCTAACTTGGCAAGTTTCAATTGTCAATAAAGTACGTTAAAAATTGACTTCTCCAATTAGAAATTAACTTGTTAAGTTAAACTGAGTATTGAACTGACAACACTAAAATTTTAGCAATCAAAAGTTATCCACCGCCAAATACGGCTAAGAAATTATCATCCTTTCTGGGAATGTGTTCCTATTATAGAGTATTCATTAAAGATTTTGCAAAGATAGTTGAACCCTTGTTGGTGCTTAAACGAAAACAGACTAGGTGCACCTGGACAGCGGAGGCGAACACGGCATTTGAAGAATTGAAACACGCCTTAATTAACGCCCCTGTTCTTAAATTCCCGAAAGGGAATCAAAATTTGGAAATTGCAGCAGACGCGTCAGACTACGCAGTTGGCGCAGTTCTTTCCCAAAATGGGCAGCCAATAGCTTTTTTTAGCAAGACGCTTAATCAAACTCAACGAAATTATACCGCAACTGAGCGGGAAACCCTCACGATCTTATTAGCAGTGCAAAAATGTCGTGTGTAGTTTGGAAGTGCCCCGGTAACCCTGCATTCAGATCATGCGGCAGTTAGTCGCCTATACTCTGGTAAAAATCTTTTGCCCCGGCTCATACGTTGGACACTAAAACTGCAGGACTTATGAATAATTTAATAATGACCACACGTCGGGGAAAGGAAATGCAGTTGCAGACGCACTATCAAGAATAAAGATCGATGAAGGCGGAATTAAAGTTAAACGTAGGATGCTAACTGCGAAAATAATTAAATCCCGGGAAACAATAATTGCCGAATTAAAAACAGACCCAGAATTTAAAGACATTTACGCTTATCTGGAAGATTCCGAAAATTTTGAACATGTAGACTTAACGGCTATCCGCAATAGGGCTGCCCATTATGAAATTATCGACAAATTGCTCTTTTACACGAAAACAACCAACGATAAACAAGAATTACAGCCGGTAGTCCCGATGCGTCTACGCTTAAATATTCTAGAAGAGCTCCATGACTCTAAATTAGGAGGCCATCTTGGTGTTAGAAGAACCCTGCAAAGAGTCCGCGATGCGGTGCGTTTTCACAGTTATACAAAGCTGTGACGGCATACCACAGGTCATGCCACTTGTGTCAAATCATTAACGACGTTAATTACAACCAGGCCGGGTACTTAAATAGCATAAAAACCACTTTCCCAAATGAATTGGTTGCCATTGGTTTGCTTGGTCCTTACCTTAGAACAAAGATTAATAAAAATAGATACCTGTTAACCATTGTGGATCTTTCTCAAAAAGGGTGGGAATAATTCCCCTTAAACGGGGTTCAGCAAAAATAGTAGCAGATTCGTTTCTAACTAAATATATTTTAAAATACTGGGCCCCAGTAAAAGTAATATCAAGTAATGGTAGGCAATTCGTAAGTAATTTATTTGAAAATTTCTGGACTGGCCTTGGCGTACGCTATCTAAAAATGATACCTTATAGATCGCAAGCAAGTATTGCGGAACACGTAAATAAGAATATAGTTAAAATCTTTCGGGGATATGTTAAGAATTATCATGACCATTGGAACAGCTATGTCAATGAATTGGGCTTTGCCTTGAGAACAGCAAAACATGATACCACACAAAAAAACCCGCAGAATTATTCCTAGGAAAAAACATATAACGCCACAGGATAAGCTATTTTTCGCTCAGCAAAGACAGGAAGAGTTTAAATTGAAAGATACACAGAAAGTTATTAAAGAGGCCATCAAAAATTCTGATGCGGCAAGGTCGAAACAAAAAGTATATTACGATAGAAAGAGCCGCTACGTAGAATATACGATAGGGCAAAAAGTATTAAAAGTTAAACTTTTTTATCATCCTCACCCGAAAATAGGGTACCCGAATTCGAGTTTGAGAGGCCGTTCATTATCGAGAAAATTAAATTTTCTACGGCTTACTTAAGGGCGGAAAATGGACAGCAAATAATTGTTAACACGGACCAGCTAAAACCGTACTATAGTCGTACGGATTTCTAGTCTTAAAAGATTTATTGCAGATTCCTGGGAGCGCGCCAAGAATATTGATTTCGTCGTCGCTTAGCAGATATCCAACAGCAATAAAAAGAAAACAGTCGGAGAATACTGAAGATAGGAGATCGAAACGAACGCAACAGCACCCACCAGGTTCAGGCTCAGCGCGAATGAAGAAAACAAAGCAAAGAAAAGTTCTCCTTCAACAGAAGCCAGCGCCGATGGGAAAGCGTGAAAGGGTTATGGAGAATAAGCAAAGAAAACGTCCAACTCCAGAACTGAAGCCAACTACCTCGGAACAAGCCACAGGAATATGGCAGCCAAGATCTACGAAAAGGAAACGACTCGACGAGGCAAGATCCATTCCTTTTCAGGAAACCAGGAAAACCAAGAAAAGATCGAAAAATTCCGAAGAAGATCCGGATACTACAAGGCAAAGAAGAAGCCAGATTCCAGAACCCTCAACCAACGAGAAAAGGAGGCCGATTGAACCCCCCGAAGAACGAAGAGAAAGGAGGGGCCCGAAGTGAGTATCAACCGCCCGTGAAGACTGAGAATTCAAGGTTTAAGATCTTCCACTTGGCAAGAATTTTGCGACAAAAGAATAAAGGAATATAGAAACAACAAAAGATACGTGAACATTTTCCTTGTTTTCTATTTTGTATTCAAAGTTTGATTTATGTCATGTGTTTAAAGTTGCTAAATACTGTTTAAAACAAGAATTTGAATTCGCAAGCTCACGAGAATGTAGTTGTAACTATCTGTTAAACAGAAAAGATTTTTGAATTCGCAAGGTGGCAAGAATTTATTTTGTAAATACCCTTCTTTTGGGAATTCTAAGAGAAACTAATTTGTGAATATGTTTAGTCGATAGACTTCAAGTGTGTTAACTTTAAGAAAGGTTGTAGCAAAACTTTGTAAATTTTGTATAGCAACTACAACGAATGATGTAAAATATTGTATGTTAAAATGTTCGATTGAATGTAGAAATACTAATGCCAGCTTTTAAACTATTGTAAATATTAAACTTGTACAAATGTAAGTTTTTGTTAAGCATTACTCTAAATACTGTGTATAAGAGATGAATTAATTTAATGAAAATATAGATTGAATGTTTTTAATGTTAGGCTCTCCAGGCTTCACTTTAAAACCTAAATTAAACTTCTGTATTAGTACATTAGAACTAGTTTTGTGTTTAAGGAGTCTTCTGTGGTCTGGAATGTCTCGTTTCTAACAAATCGTAACTGTTGCATAATTGGTAGTGTATCATCGCGGAAAAAAATAATAAAAAGCTCGTTTCACTCAGAACAAATTCGGGAGAGCGTGGGGGACAAGAACATTTAAAGTTTGGTGTCAATGAAAGTGTTTGAGAGCCAAAATAATTTCAAAAATAGGATAATGATAGGAAAAATAAAATGGCTTGTGAAACATTTGACTAACATAGTTTCCTTTCAGATAATTTGTGAAAAGACTAAGACTGTGTAAACAGAGATACACATGTTTGTCCAAGTCAATTTGTAAAACGATGAATGTAAAATTCTTAGTTTTAGTATTGCTTTAGATATTGTGTAAAGTTGGCCCTAAACAAAAAAAGCGTTAATGATGAATTCAAGAAAGCACACTTGCTACAAGTTTAAAACTTTGATGAAAAAGAGTTTTGTAGAATTTAGACTCTTAAACAGGGTCAGTTTGACACCTTATTCTTCGAGTATTTAAATTCTGGCAGGGAAAGATGTAAGGTTTATCCTAAGTTTATTAACAGTTATTTCAAGTTATGATTCTTTCCTATTTATTCTAATTTCAGCTTATAATTTACTGCCAGAATGTAATTTCAGAAACGCAGTGAATGCAAATGAGTAAGTATTTAAGTCGATGCTTCACCAACTTCTGCAGAGAAATTCTGATTTTCCTGACTAGCGCACGTTTGCCATTTGGCTACATTCTCTCTTAGCTACTACGCTTGTCCATACTTTAGGCCTTTGCTTCGCTTCGTCGATTTAATTAATATTTAGGAGCCAACTACTTAGAATTTCGATAGCTTCGGCTATATCTTTCAGATAGCTTTAGTTAAGCTTAGTTTAGCTTAAATTCATAATTATTTAAGTTCAAGCCCAAGTGGAGGCTTTGAGCATACTTCAAGTTAGGAGTTGATTGTATTTATTTTGAGAAATAAAGGGTAATACACCCTTCTTAAGTCTTACCTGGTTATTTACACACTTAAGCGATTATTTGCTTATTAGTGTTCGTGGGTTTCAAAGATAGAAAATTGGAATTAAATAAGTAAAACCTCACAACACCTTAATAATTCCGTAACTATTAGAGGTAGGTGAATGGAATTTGGGATTTTATGTGGCAAAGGGAACTGTATCAGACGTACAAAATTGCAAGTTTATAGGTTTAATAGGTGTTGAGTAATGCGGGGATCGAAATTAGCTTGAAATGGTACGCGTAAGATACACATGGCCGGTGTCTCACTGTTTTCTTTTCCGTCTGCTCCGAACTTGGCTGACATACTGCCGTGTGCTTAAATTTGATCGATAGACTGTAAGGTTTATCGTAAGTTTCATAACAGTTATTTTGCTTCTTTTCTATTTATTCTAATTTCAGCTTACAATTTCCTGCCAGAATGTAGTTTCAGAAACGCAGTGAATGCAAATGAGTAAGAGTACTATTTAAGTCGATGCTTCACCGACTTCCACAGCGAGAGTTTGATTTTCCTTAATAGCGCGCGTTTGCCATTTGGCTACATTCTCTGTTAGCTACTACGCTCGGTCATACTTCAAGGCCTTGTTTGGCTTCGCCGATTTAATTTAATACTTAGGAGCCAACTACTTAGAAACCTAATAGCTTCGACTACATCTTTCAGATAGCTTTAGTTAAGTTTAGTTTAGTTTAGATTCATTTAAGTTGAAGCCCAAGTGAAGGCTTTGTATATACTTCAAGTTAGGAATTGATTGTATTTATTCTGAGAAATAAAGGGTAGTTCACCCTTCTTAAGTCTTACGTGTCTATTCTCACACTTAAGCGATTTATCGCTTGTTAGTGTTCGTGCGGTTCTAAGATAGAACATTGGAATTAAATAAGTAAAACCCTACAAGACTACATGGACGTTTACTTTATTTTATATATTTTATCAAAGTAAATTCCTACATTCATTTAAACTGTTTGGTTAAAAAAGTATAATATTTTTTATTAGTTTTCTTTTGATTTAATAAACTCACTAAAACTTTGGTTTTAATTTAATTTAAATATGATGTATATTTTAAATTTATGTTTTGTGTTTTTTCATTAGTTTGAAACATTACACTTTCAGTATAGCATTTTAATATTTCTGATTATAAGATAATCCAGTCATGTGTGCAAACTCGGGACTTTAAATAAATGAAAGGAACCTATTTTATTAATGATTTAAAGCCTTAGGAAAGGAAAGGAAAATGCAGTTGGAAACCTTGGTATTTTACAGAAGGGAAAAAAATCCTGCTGTTAAATGTACATCTTTCTAAAAAATAATAAAGTAACGGATTTCCTTCAGCAAATATAGCAATGAAAATCACACCAGGTTTGTTACCAAGCTAAGATTTATGTTACCTTTTACTATTCTGATGAAAGTTTTATTCTTATTTTGACATTTTTCTTCAAATATATATATGTTTTCCCCTATTTTATGAATCTGAATTTTTAATTCTGAATATTTTTAATTTTTCTGTAAACTTGTTGTTTTCAATATAATTCTTTATTTGAATATATTTGCTATGTTTAAAAATGAAATGATTATTTCATTCTTAAATATTCAAAACCTTTATTTAAATCCTAGACATTCAGTGAGGTTTATAACTTTATGAAATGGTACACATTATATTCAAAATTAAATTATTTATTTTTATTTTGGCTTATTACAATAAGATGAATTTTTGCATTTTCTTAAAGTTTATTTCATTTTCAATACATAAATTTTATTTACGTCCTTTTTTTGCGCAATTGAATATTTCAGTTTAACCAGTATATTAACTTCTACTTATTTATATACCTAATAAATTTTATGAGATAAATATGTAGTATGTATTTATCTCATAAAATTTAAAAGCGATTATTTAAAAGTAAAACCATTATTACAATTCAAAGCCATTTCTTTACCCCAAACCATGGCCAAGCAACAACTGCTGCAGACGAAAGGACATATCCTCTAATTTTCTTTGTGCAGTGAGGATGACACACGTTACGATCAAAACACTAAAGTGTTGCTCCCGACTCGGTCGATCGTTCTCAAGTTAATCTCTGACTACTACTGAACCCAACTCAAGATACTCTTCAAGATAAATCTCTACGATAAACTGCTACTCCGCGTTAATACAGGGTTTATATAACTTTTCACCTGCCTTCGAGAATATTCTGGGGTAAACGGTATAATTCGTTCTAGAACGTTCTCGCTCCGTCTATGGCATATCGCCAGTTTTGTTGCCACATTTCGCCAACTGGGCGATTTTGCGCCAAATTTTGCAATCCTGATTTTTCTTGCCCTTTTCTGGTAATCCTAAACCTGTTTTGCGAGGAAGCTATCTTGGTAGCTGCCATTTCCTAGCAGTGTATTAAAAGGTTTGCCATTTAGATATATTATTATTGGGTTGATTGGAAAGTCATGTCGTATTTTGCTAACAGATGTCGTTAGTGCGTTTTTTGGAACAGAAGCACCATGCGCGCGCACCTCACTGAAATATTATATAAAATCATACTTCTAACCCACTCATTAAACAGAAAATTGTTCGATTTGAATAAGTTGGATAGATTTTATACGGAAATGAAAGCAAAAACTGTTGGTTTTCGCTATATTTTGCTTTTTTATTTCCCCAAAGGCAAGTATGCGACGCAAGCTTGTGAAAAGTTGCGCAAAGTTTATGGGGACGATGCTCCAACTACACGTTAGTGCCAGAGCTGGTTTGCGAAATTCCGTTCTGGCGATTTTGATGTGAATGATGCGCCTCAGTCAGGAAGGCCGACGATGACAAAATAAAGGCAATGGTTAACTCTAACCTACGGTGCACGACACGCGAGATTGCAGAGGCAGTTCACATTGCTCAATCAACCGTTAATGACCATTTAAATAAGCTCGGATTCGTAAGCAAGCTTGAATTTGGATTCCTCATGAGCTGAAGGAAATCCATTTAGTGAAGCGTTTGAGCATCTGCCATTCCCTTCTTAAGCGTGAAGGAAATAACCCCTTTCTGGAGCGTATGGTCACCGGCGACGAGAAATGGATTATGTACAATAACGTCACACTCAAATAGTCTTGGAAACAGTGCGATAAACCGCCGCAATACACCAAAGCGAACATTCACCAGAAAAAGGTCATGCTGTCAGTGTGGTGGGATTTCAAAGGTGTTGTGCATTCAAGCTCTTACCAAGGAATCAAACGATTAATTCAGCCGTGTACTGTCAGCAGTTGGACAAATTGAACAATGCAATCAATCAAAAGCGGCCAGAACTCGTGAATCGTAAAGGCGTTGAGTTTCTCCAAGACAACGCAAGACCACACACGAGTTTGGTTACCCGCCAAAAGCTGTTGGAGCTCGGTTGGGATGTGTTGCCTCACCCATCGTACTCGCCTGACCTTACGCCTTCAGATTACCATTTATTTCGCTCTTTGCAGAATTCCTTGAATCATAAAACATTCGATTCCGATGAGGCTATAAATCATCACATGGTACAGTTTTTCGCTTCTAAAGACAGGTCATTCTACCAGCTTGGAATTATGAACATTGTTGAATGATGTGAAAAGGTCATCGAACAAAATTGTCAATAAATTATTGAGTGAATTCTTATTTTTAATGGAATAAATCACCTTTGAAAAACGTAGTAAAAATACTACATGAATTTCCGATCAACCCGATAAAATGAAACAATGTTAACTGTGAATAAAGAGCACTTAGATTTAATCATTCAATTTGATCAATCTTAATTTGACAGATCTGTTAAATACCTCATTTTGCGTAGCAGAAGAAAAGTTCTCAGAAATGATTATTTGTCCATATACAATTCATGTAACATTGAGAGACGAAACGAATGATAAAATAAAAAAAAGTACGTCAAAACAGAAACTATTAGAAACAGTAATTGAATTGTTGAATGGAGTATAATAATCATTTTGTATTGTTATGTATGAAAAAAGATTTCACGCCACCAATAATGTTAAATACAAGATGACGGCACCAGATGTCTAATATAAAAAGGGAGTAATACAGTAATTGAGTAGTGCGACTATTAGCTGAGTCTAAAAATACTAAATTTAATCACACTGTCGGCATGAATGATCAGGGAAGAACCCCTATAGGTGATCCTATAGTTTTGATAGCACTAGAAGCGTTGTGTACCTGCACCCGGGATTTGCCGCTGGAAATGGCTTTGTTGGAAATCAAGTTCTCTGGTATTTTACTAGAAATCCTTCCTTTGTTATTTAGCCTACCATAGTAAAACATAAATTTCCAAACAGCATGGTATTCTATACAAATAACACAAAATTCACTTAATCCTTTAAACTGCATTTTTATTTATTATATTTTTCCTAATTGATGGCAAAGCATAATTTGTAATCCCCTTTTAATCCCCCGGGAGTTAAAAAAAAGTAAAATTTAAGCAAGGTAATTAAAATATAACATAACCTTTACCTTGGCCAATTAGGCGGTGAGGTCATCTATGTAAGAATATATTACAGTTATATCACATTTTTTCCCTTCATTAAGATCTTATACATTACTAAATTTCCGATATTCATTCCATTAATTCTTATACTTCAAAAATTAACAAAACACTATCTTGGATGAACAGCAAATTAAGGGGAAAAAGAGATTCTCTAAAATGATAAGAGAAACAGGGCTCCTGGAGACCTTCGAGAAATCAGGCTATAAAAAAAGAAAGAAAAAACAAAATTCTTTAAAAGAATTTCCTTAGCTGTTAGGATACAAGGATGGTCCGGAAAAGTGGAGTAATTTTTCATAGTTCTTCTATTTCGCTGAGGTCACTAAATGGGGATGTCACTCCTAATCTTCATAGATGAGCCGTCATGTGAAGGGCACCACCCATTGATACAACTTCTTCGTCGGTCATCAATTCCTTTTCGTCGTTCACTAGGCAGGTTCTTTAGGACCACTCGAAAAACCACATCGTAGCGGAACAGCGGATGAGACGGAATCAATAATCCTTTAAGGCAAGTAAACCACGTCGACACTGCATACCGACTTTCATGGTGTAGTAAGCTCCAACGCCCAACACAAATATCGCAGACGCCCTACGAAAACGTCAAGAGCGAAAAAAACACCACGAGCGTAGGAGTAGTAGCAAGTGAGTTAGCAGCAGCCAAGAAAAGTCTGTCGTAAGAGCTCGAACACTCCTAATTTCTCTCTTAAAATACAGACAAGCATTGTTTCCCAGACTTGGCAAAACTTGCCACTCAAAAGTTTCCAAAGCCCAATTTTGTTTTCCAAAACCGGTCAAGTCTCTACTGCGCGAGTTCGCTACCTACGAAAATTCGCCAATTTTCTCGGAACAGGCTAGCCAAAATCCTGACCTACTCCCGACCTTTTCCATTAGACTTCCTGTTTACAAGTATACCTCATCAGGTACACCCTCCTTCGGCTAAACTCCGAACAAAAGACCTAGCTTCTAGAATCCTGTGAAACTTTCCACGAGTGGGAAGAAGACAAAAAAAAAAGCTGGCGCAAAAGAAACGAATATCAGGCGGCCCTGTTTCTTTACATTAAATCAAACTAACATTTCACAGTTAATCCATTCCAGTTTGTTGAATTTTTCCCTTTATATTGGAAAATGAAGGGGTATCGGAAGCCCCTATACCGACAATGTTAAATTGGCCGTTTTCGACATATAGATACATATTTGAAATTTTTTGTGTAATTAAAGTAAACCTATCAGATTATACTGAAATGAGATTTTTGGAAAATTTTGAGTTTTAGAGTAATTCATAGATAATTGTATTATGCATAGGAAAATTTATGACTTTTTTCACAAAAATTTTTTTCTTAGTTTATCACAAAATGCTCATTTCAGTAAACATTAGGAAAGATAATAAATAAGCCATAAAAAATTTACATACCTGTGAACAGTAGTTCCTGAGAAAAGGTACATAGAGTGTAAAAAAATCACATTTGGAGAAAAACGCATTTTTATGTAAAAATACTCATTTATTAAAACATTCCTGCACCATACTCAAGGTTATCAATATTTTTTTTATGTTATCATCTTCTCTCTTCCTTTTAAGTCTTTTTTCCTTTCTAACCTGTTTTGTTTTTTGTAAATTAGTGTATCTAGCTCTTAACAGTCGCTCTTGATCGAGGCGTTCCATGGCTTTTATTGTGTTGTCTCCAGGTTCTATATTTAGTTTTTTAAAATTTGCAGTTTTGTGACATTTCCATGATTAAACGATAATATGGCATTATAAGTGCCCAAAGAAAGAACTTGTATATGGACAAATGTTTTCTTTGGAACACTGGACCAGATCACATTATTTACACTTTCATTAGGATTTTGCGTATTGCCATGCAAGCATTTTTTCAGTAGGTCTGGATTAGACAAATCCCTGAAAATTGGTCGCATGGCTTCAACAACAGCAACCGGCAGTTTGTTTTTATGCTTATATGACTGTCCAAGCAATTCTGCCTTTTTAAACGGACACCATGTATCTTCACCTAAAGGGCAAAATCCATGCTGAGGTTTATCGTCTGTTGATAGTTTATGAAGAAAAATTGCCCAAATTGCTTGTCGCATATCCTGAACACTAGTTAAATTTCTTCTAATAGCTAGACCATAGTAAGTCTGTAAACGGTCAATTTCAGCTTCAGTAAACCTGTTTTTGCCACACAACGGCTTTCCATCTGAAAGCTTTTGCCCTCTCATCTTCGTCTTCAGTCGTCGAAGACGCGAACCCATGCGTTTCATGACATGACCAATACATTCTAATTTGGTCACAGCGCATTGGTCACCATACACGTTAATTTCGACTATGGAATCGAAACCTTTCGAATCCCCATCACCCAAATACTGTATGCATCGCCCATTGTATTTTGATATGGAGCGGGAAAATATAGAGAGAGCTCCGTCTACCTCCATTCTCCCACTATAACCTTCGAAGTTTCTCCTGCAGTTCGGCAGGTGGCTATTTTTGTTTCGACACATGCAATGTTTCGAAAATATCTCGACATCAAGAACTTTACCAGTATCTACACTAGTTATCGTCACAACACCCTTCTTAGATGAAAATCCTCTCTTTTGCCACGTGCCGTCAAACAGCAACAGCAATATCATTATCGCCTTCATTTTCCTCAACTGCTTCTACCACAGCGTCTTTCGTACTTTCTTCACAGGTTTCTCTTACTGCCAGAAGTAGGAGCCTGTTGTATTTAGAAAATTTTGAAGGTGGCGATGGAAGATTCATAATACCACAAAACATTCTTGCGGCTTCCGCACCTTTGCCTATGCAACGCATAGCATACACCAACCTACAATTGACTTCATAAGTGTTAGAAATATTGTCACACAGTTTTGAAGAAAAAATGTATACTCATATTTACAAAAAGCACATTCTAAATGAAACTGAACAGCCTCACCATAGTTACTTTCTCTTTGGCATCTCTTCTTTCTAAGGCCTGATTTTTCACAGTTTGAACATTTCACAGCTTCAAAAAACACAGAAGCTAAAATATTAATATCCATAATCACATTTTTACACCCAGAATATGCTTCATTTGAATATGAGACATCCAAATTATCCAATTTGTTATCGCTGGCTGATAAAATAATGTCATCTGAATGACCAACAGAATTTCCTGCAGGAGCTTTTTCACTTTCACTGCTTTGTTTACCTTTGCCCTTGCGATATATTCCTTTACGCTTTTTGAAGACTTTAGTACTTGATCTCGCATGGCTAAAACTAGTTAAACAAAGCAAATAATTGCGCTAACTTAGCTTAATGTTATAAGAATAAAAACGTTAATACTATATAATAAAAAGCAAGAGAAAACAAGAAATCTTTCAAAATCAATCGCGTCCTTACAGCATTAGAATAACCGCGTGCTACAAGTAAACAAGCGAAAATTTTCCGAACGGTTTCGAATACAGTAGAATTTTTTTTCACCAGGAAAAATACCCTGAAGGTTAATGCCCAAGTGCAGAGAAACCGTTTTAAAGACGTCATACTTTGAGCAGTAAAATAAAAACAAGCGCAATGTTTACATTTTCGTCCCTTTAAATCTCGAATTGATGATAAAATTAAAACTAGATTTTTTACAGTTCTAATTTTCATACAGATTAAAGAAAGGTATTTTTAGAAAGGTAAAAGTGTAGAGTATCTGAAAATGCAAAAATCACAAATCACCATTTTTTGAAGATTTTACCCTTAACATAAATTTTACTTGAGGCGCTGGTTCACAGACTGTATACCAATATATTAAGCAAAATTATTAAGAATTAGCGAAAATAAAAAATTAATCTCCCCAAAATAAAAGTACACGAATAAATGCTTCTTGCTGGAAAAAAATTAAACTTAATATCCAACCAGTTCAGCAGAATACAGAAATTATTTAACTCGTAAAATCTCGAATTTTACTACACAACAGTATTATATCATGACAAGTTTCAATTAATAAATAGACTTTAATAAGCGTTTTTTTTCTTTTGTAGAAAAAAGTAAAAAGTTCTGAAAATATGTATGAAAAAGTAAGAAAAATTTCCAATAAATTGTTTTGTTTTAAATCTAAACAGTCATATTGGCAGCCTTTATTCATTTTCAATTAAGTAAAATTTAATAATCTTTTAATCTTTAAGTAGTAAATATAGAATTTATCCATTTGAAGAAAGTGGACGGCTAATGATCAACATTCGACGTTTTGATACCTAAAGTAGCTTTCAGCTCACAGTACCTTTGTATTTAGAAAAACTCTCTTCAGCGTCAACAGAAACGAGCGGAGCATATCTTTTAAATAAGTAACGGGGAAAATGAATTCAATAGAAGGCTGATAGTCATTCATATGTAATTTGTTCTTAATTTTAATTCAATTTAAGCTTTGATAAATCCATTTAAGTTAACCTGCAGAACTCTCAAATTTCTCCATAGTTATACCTCCTCCACATGTTTCTATTCAAACTTTGAAACAGATCAAGAGAATTTCTGAAGATATTCATTGCAAAATTTTCCAAATCTAGGACTTTGAATATTTGATAGACCTATTTTATGGCTGCTGCATGTGTTGAATATAGAGAATTTATAAAACATTTTATTTTACCCAAATAACGCACAAAGTTACATAAGATCTAATTAAAGTACCTAACCGGATTGCATTATGAAATTCTAATTGGCGATTTCCAGGAAATGTTTTATAAAAATGTTAGTATTAAGTACATTTTTAAGAGTTTTCTTATAGTAAAAATGAGATCATTTTCCTTTTGTATTCTTCCTGATATCTCCACAAACAGGTATTTAGGCCATGTAGAGTATGTACCCTAAGATTTGTTTGAGGTGCATGATATTGAACTGTTGGAAAGTCGGAAGCATATAGCGTTTTATCCCTTATCATAAGTCTGACGTTTTCGTAACATATATCTTGCGCCGACAGCATTATGCAAAACGCATTGTATTACTGCATTATTGTGCATGTACTTGTTTTGTTCAGCTAGTTTTTATTAAATATAGTAGGTTACACTGACTCATCAGACTACACAAATATTAATACATTCAAAATGCATCTTCTCACTATCAGCTCCGTCATATAAGAATTACAGATTATTATTACCAATCACCTCTTTTATTTTCTCTCCAAATCCTTCTCGTGAATTGGCTTTCTCTATTTTTCTCACAGTTCTCTCACCACGTACTGACATTTATTTGTGCTTCTCTAGGATACAGTTTGAATACAAAATTTTCACTAGAATTCTCCTGTGAAGGTATCCTGCGTTACCTTGAGAATTACTGGGGCTACAATTATGTTCATATTAATGAACAATAAGAAAAAACGCTCGGAATAAATGAAAAGTGAATAATAGCGATAAAAACGATTTTTCCCATAAAAAGATATAAGTACAAAAATATGTTTCATTTGCTTTAATTGTTACCCTGTCATTCATACTTTAGACTATTTCTGTAACAACAACTCTATATATGATAACAGCTACACTTAAAATAATTTTCCTAGTTATAAAACTTCGTGCAAGTGTGGACCAGTGAAACGTAACAATCAGGTTCACCTTTTATAACAAGCTCGCATACATCAAACTAACGGCATTGAAATGGTAGCTTTCAGTACAAATATATATGCATTAGACACAACAGACAAACATAGTTAAACATGACCCAATTCGGAACTAAGCTGTATCATTTACCAAGTTTCGTCAATGGCAAAGCAGATCGCAACGTATGTCTTTTATATTCAGATACTTAGTTAAGTACAGCGAACGAAGAATAAAGAATAATCGTGAGGTGCATATTACAAGCGGAACACTATTCTTTAGAGTCGCTCGATCGATTAGGTTTATGTACAACAACCACGAAAACGATCTCATGAAACAGCACAGACAACATAAAAGAGTTAAAAAACAAAACGTAAGAGGCCCAGACCGCCCGTAACGCAAGCTTTCCAGTTGGCACAGGAGAAAAGTCCAGAGACTAGCTGTTAGAGAAATCATTTACATCAGCAACGGAATTTATGCTAATCACACTGGCTTTTAACCGTAATCCCCCCAAACGCCATGTCCGGCATAAAAATGCTAATTTGACAATTGTGAGCCACTGCTTCTAATGCGCTCGCACTTGTAAGCCAAGCAACCGACAAATTTAAATAAAGCTTCAAATAGTGCGCAATCAGGATTTCCAGATGCGACTGTCTCGCCGTTAAGAGATAATAAATTACGATAGAACAGAGGGAAAAATATCAGGAATCCTTCATTTATTTTAATGTAGCGATGCTGAGAATATGGAAGGTAATCAAATTTGTTTTTAAACCGCCCTTATTTCCTTGTTGTTGGGTGTGGGGACGGTTAAATTTGACAGCATGATTGAGGGGTACTCCAGAGTAAAGAGCATTAAGCGGTATGATAAAGTCGCTTCAAAGTCTTAAGGTTAATTCCAGATATAAATATTGGCTATTACCTAAATTTAACATTTGACAGATTGACAGCTTATGCCACATTTTAAACTCTTCCCCAAAATAAGAATGACGAATAAAATATAAGATGAAGTGCATTTTGCGAATCTTATTAAACTTATGAAGTTAGCTTGAAATCATAAGTGATATTTTATTTAAAGCTTATTTACTTCAGAGAAACTTCTAAGAATATTGCCACAGTTCTAGTTACGAATGTGCATTTTCAAAAGAATTAAACCAAAATAATATTCTATGGTACCTAGTAATATGATTCACCAAATAAATTTACGAATGGGTTTTGTCAAATGGCACCAAAGCCATCAATAAACTTCATATTTTATTAAACACATATTTATTGAACACAGCTGGAAAAGTTTATAAGATACTTAATCAAAAGTATAAACTATATTTTATCAATGATCTGAAATAATACGAATAGTTTCATTTGTTCATAGAACATATTCATGAAATAAATTTAGTATATGCATGTCAAATTATATAATTTACAGTTTCCAAAACTTAAACTAATAACATGTCCGTGAATCTTTATGGAGGGATATAGATTTGTTTCCTCAAAGGTAACATTTTCGATGGTGACAATTACGTTACATTCCTAGGAGTTAAGATATAAATTTAGTACAAGTCCCGGTTCTTCTTGGTTTAGTTTGCAATATTTCGTTCATTGCAGAAATTTACATAAAAAGTAGTTGCATGAGAGTAATATTAAATACTGCGATTCTTAATTTGAGCTTTTGCTGAATGTTAGCGAAATTACTGACTAATGATGAAAATGTAATTTTGGAAAATAATTTCTATTCTGTCAGGCAGCCATAATTCCATAATAATGTGCTTTAAATTTGTAGACGTTTTCTAAGGAATTGCATTTCTCCCGTTTTTGGTGTAAATAGCACATCAAGTTAGCTATTAAATATCCATAGTTCAAATCTCGGTGAGATTTTATGTTGTTTTTCACATTTCGTGCTTTAAAAACCTGATAATCTCTATAACTTAAGATTTAGATAAAATTTCCAGGTTTATAATTGCTTGACCAATTATTATATTTGGAAACAAAATCACAATGAATTTGGGAACAATATTTGGAAAGGAAATTTTTATAACTGTGGATTTCAAAACTAGAAAGACACTGAATGAACGAGACATGAATTATGTCGTATTAGTTGTCATTCAGCTGTTGTCAGCGGTAACAACAGAAATATATAAAGAAATGAATTTTCTTACCGTATTCCATGTTGCAAAAGGTTAAATTAAAAAAAAAACATAGCTACTAAAAATAGGACGAAATGACATGGGAAATTTTGTTAAGCTGATTTTGAGCTATCATCAGCATTTAGCGATATTTTATTTAAGACATTTACATCTGCATTAATCAGTTTACTTTCTCCTGCTCATATTTTCTGACAACTAACACAAATATTCTGATTGCTTGGACTACGCGTTGTTTATGTTGATTAGATTATTAATATATTTTCAAATATAAATCTTAATAAACTCTATTTGTATTAACCCTTCGAAAATCGAAGCCTTCGCTAACCTGTATGCTTAAAATACCGAAACGCCCGTTCCGCTCCATTGGACGTACCGTCCGTTTTCTCCCTTCCCGGTCTATTCACGCAAAATGTGTTATGAAGATTCCAGATTACATCTTTTCTACTTCATAACAAAGAAGCTTTCATTAGCCTTTTAGGAAAAGCTCTCTTTAGTAAACTGATACAATGCATTTGGGGAAAATGCACCTGCTATTGCATGCCTTAGGGAGAGGGAAGAAAACAGCATCTCAATCTCAGCCGTTTCGTGTGGTTGTGTTCTTTTGAATGAAAAGTTGTCTTGGGCGTTTTGGCATTCAGTAGCGCATACGTATTATATATCAAATATGCCAATTTTGTTAGTTACTCACCTACTCTAATAATATATATTAATTAATGTTATTTGATTATGGCAATCTCACTCATAGAAAAATGTTTAAACACGGTCAGATATGTATTTACATTCACTATCAATATTTAAATGGAAACAAAGCGAAATGCTAAAAATTGAAAACTCTTGCATTCCTCTCTCCTCTGCTGTTGTGAAGAGTAACTTGCTGAGGCGTATTTTGGTACATCATTCGTTTTCTGACGAAACTTGCAAACTTATCAAAATCAAACAATCCCATATTTCAAGTTTAAGTTAACGATGAAACTTAATATAAAGCAAATAAATTTCCAAATCAAAGTGTTAGATGAATGAAATTAAAAAAAATAACAGGCAAGGTTTGGGAGAAAGGAATTTTGAAATAATTATGTTCTCTCTCAGAATCAAACACGAGATACTAGAATAACCGCTTCAGTAAGATAATGTTGATTTTTGATAACTCTTAATAGATTTAAAATATGATTAAATTTCAGTTTCCTCCAACAAGTATTTTCATTTTCATAACAGAACTTCATTTATCCGACGAAAAATACTACAGCTAGAAACATTAAAGAAATAAGAAAACACAAACTTCTAACTACCACACAATCGAAACAATTTATTTGCGATTAAAATTTGCCCCGAAAACAGAATAAGGAAATGAAATCTCAATTTAATAGAACACTTTCGTCTCAGGAATTAAACCTATGAGACGTTTTTGAGTAAGGGTGTGTGATAAATACCCTCTGTGAGCATTAAAACTCGACTAATCTTCATTAAAGATCTGAAAAACACTGAGATTGGATCGGTCAGATTTATAAGGTCAGATCAGAACCGTTCGCTCACTGAATTTAATCGGTTCTCTTTTAGGTTCACCCCTTAGTAACAATGTAATAGATGCAGTATTTAAGAATATATATATTTTTTACTTTTTAATCTGATTGATTTAAATAAAAAATGCATTTAACTCATAGTATATCTAAATAAAAACAATCT
Organism: Stegodyphus mimosarum; assembly: GCA_000611955.2. Classification (NCBI taxonomy): domain Eukaryota; kingdom Metazoa; phylum Arthropoda; class Arachnida; order Araneae; family Eresidae; genus Stegodyphus; species Stegodyphus mimosarum. The sequence goes on from KK116969.1 coordinate 272,197, forward strand.
ATATTTTTATTTATATTAAATATTTAGCCCTTTTTAAATACACAGAAGATATATAAATTCTCTTTTAATCTAAATGCATATTCATCGAATATCCTATAAAATGTTTCGCTATTTCATATGGACTATGTCTATCGGTAATCCCGACAAACCATATTAAAATTTACGAGATTCCTTTCTTAGGGATCGCTAAAATCTGAACCTTTCGAGATTAATTATTACTATTTATTATTATTTTTTTTAATTTTCGTTAATAAGGATATCAGAAACTTGCGTCTCATATAGATTCAAATCTACAGAATAACGTATATCAACATAAACGCGTTTAAAGCATCCATTTCAAAGAGAGGTCATGAAAATTAAGGTCATATCTGAATACAGAGTATAAAGAATTTATAACCCCCATGCTTATATTTCTCGCTTGTCATCACGAATTTTCATTTGCTAATTAAAGAAACCTGAAGTGGTTTAAGTAACAACGTTATCTTAATAACCTTTGCATCCCTTCAGAGAGAGATGCTAATTACATAAGAGTTCGTTCTGAAAATTAAGATGTATCCTGTCTGCACAAGTTCCTTCAGTTAAGTATGGTTAGTTTTATGGTAGGTTGTTTTAATTACCGTAAAGCATACCAAGATGACATAGCTGACAAATATTTGCTTTCAAGAATGTTCCAAGAAAGTATTGTTCATATACAGAATGTAGACGAGATGTAAGCAATAAAGATTTCATTTGTCTGGTAACTAAAAAAGATGAAAATTATCGACGTTTAACAAAATGCATATTCAAAGAATTAGCTTTATATACCCTGAAAGCGAGTGCTGCCTAAAGATTACTTCGAGAAATACATTTTCGTTTCTAAATTCCTACGCTTTGGATCTTAAACCGTATGTTTACACAAAATGTTCCCAAAGATTACGCTTTTAAGTAGCTAAGCCCCAGCTGTATGCAAGCGGTTATGAGCACTGAATGTTTGTTGTTCAACTCGGGTTCGCACCCAAGGAAACAGGTTGCCGGCATGGAAAATTTTCGTAGTTTTTTCCACGTAACATGGATAGGAGCCAGTTTTCCTTAGAACATATTTCACAAAGGCACCCCTTCTCTTAAACAGATAGATTAGCTGTAATTTGGTTTGCCATACCCAGCGATTCCCAACCAAGGTTCCCCGAAGCCCTAGTTTTCCGCGAAACATTATTTAGGCTTACGCAAGAAATATAGCAATACCATATCATAAAAGGAAAAACAATTTTTACTGATTTGGTACTGCATTAGGGTATCTTCGGAGAGGGTAGCGGGTGACTGTGACAAGAATCTAGCCAATGATACCGGAAAAACGTTTTCCTTTAGCTATTCGGCTATGCTCGGTTACACTCGTCAGACTTCGTCAACAGCTGCATGAATATCTTTGCTACTTGAGTTACCAATTCAACTGGTAAAAAAATTAAATGGAAGGCGATAAACTTCTATTTTAACAATTTTCATTAAACGGTGGATTGGCATTGTAAGGCTATGGATGCAACACTAGTCTAACCGAGCTAAGCCGAACAAACAGAGGCAGCTTTTCAATAATCAGAGGGACTAGAATCTATTGATTGCATGCATTAATGATACAAGAAGTGTAGCATCACGTGATTTGTTAAAGAGTGCTAGTGCATAGTTTTTATTTAATTATTATTTAGTTAATATTATTTTACTATTACATCAGTATTTTATTCAGTTCCCTTTCTCATTTTAAAATTTTTCTATTGATCTTAACAGTTAAAATGTGGCGATACTTGAAGACAAACAATCCAAACAATTCTGTAGATACTAATGCTCAAAATTTTAGAATGACATACAAAACTTCAAAAGAATGATAAATTCTTTTGAAATTTGCAAAAAACAAATTTTCTAAAGAGGTAAAAAATGTTCCATCGTTAGAATGAAAGTTATTTATCAATGGGCCTTACATGGACTGATGATCCAGAACGTCCTCTTGCACTGTGTCTGGTATGATGCAAAAACCTTTCGAATATAGCAATGATTCCAACAAAATTAAACAACTCTTTCAAAACAAACTAATATGAAAATTAAAACTCTTGATTATTTTAAAACTCTATAAAAATCTCAAAATAAATAGAATAAAACTTTTGTAAACACATTCACATTTAGTGAAAAAGTTCAAGAAGCAAGTTATTTGGTAGTAGAACTTAATGCATCGAAAAGAAAAGTGACACAGACGATGGGAATCTGATATTGCCCACATGCAAAATTACAAAGTAAGTGTTGAGAGAAGATGCAGTAAGAAAAATAGAAAATATTCCACTTTCGAACAAAACATTAAGTTGACGAACTAATGATATATCACAATATGTTGAAGCGGTTTTGTGTTATAAAAATTACTTGAGGTGAGCAGATTATATATAATACTTTACCTGCATATCCGGGAAAAAATCTTTCTTGAAAGTATTGCGTTAGCATTCCACGGATGGTGCTGCTTCCATGGTTGGATCCATAAAAGGTTTTGCTACTCTTATAAAAGAAAGAAATGCCAATTTGGATTTCATACATTGTTTTATTCATAGTTAAATGTTGCTGCCAATATCTCTTGGCTGCAAAAGGTATTTCATGCTGTTACAAAAGTGGTAAACGTCATTAAGGTAAAGCCATTTCACTCCAAAATTTTAAAAAGAAGTTCTGGGATAACGTGGATAAAGAGCAGACAAATCTGTTAGTACACGCAGAAATCCGATGGTTACGCAGAGTTTGTAATATGAAGTTTTTGAGCTGAAAGAAGCAATGCACGCACATTTTGAACGAAATGACAAGCAAGAGTTTACTAAATGCTTTGGGAATGAAATGTGGGTGCAGATACTAGCTTATTTAGCAGATGCTTTTCATCATTTGAATCACCTGAATAAATTACTGCAAGGCAGCTGGGAAAATATACTAATTTCAAGTGATAAGATTCTTGGATTGCAAAAGGGAATCTTGTTATGTTTTAATTATTGTTGCGACTAAAATATCAGGGTGGATGCCAACAAATTTCAAGTTCTGTTGTGTCTCACCTAGACGAACTCTCGAAGATAAATGATTATTATTTTTCATTCCTGTCAACAGAACTATATCACTGGGTGAGGAATCCATCCTCTAGCACTTCTAATCATCCTCATAAGTTAACTTTAAAAGAAGAAGAACTTTGTGACATATAGTCGGATGATTCATTGAAAATGAAATTCAATGACATGATTTTTAAACAAATACAGGATTTACGTTAAAAGTGAGTATCCAACAAGTCACAGGAAAGCAAGTAATATATTGCTGCAGTTTTCAGTATAGTACGCGTGAGAACAAGCTTTTTCTCGATTAACAAATATTGAGAATAAGCGCCTTCTTTTTGTGAAGATGAAATCCGCGTATCTATATCGAAAACAGATCTCGAATTCGACATTTCAGTCCCCAAAACAAGTGCAGATTTCATATTAATATTTTTTTAAACTGGTGAATTAAAGAATTTTATTTCTTATCTATACCTAATTGTATTTTAAACTATAGTAACTGCAAGTAATTGCATTTTTTTCTTTGATTTGAAATAAATGAATATAATGACAGTCATTTTTTCCATTAATGATGGCTAATAAAAATATTACAAAAATTAGAATTTGAACATTGACGCAAGTGCTCTATAAGAGCGAAAAGTGTGAGAAACGTTGAGCTAACCTATTGTTAAGGATTTCGTATTTATTTAGCTATTTATTTAGAATTGTAATTAAAGTTAAGTGAACAGTTTGTTTACTTAATGATGTTATTGATTGTAGCGAATTCGCTGTGAGATTGAATTAGTTCCGCTGTTTTGAATTGAGTTCTCTTTAACGTTTGACATATTGTGATATTGTACGAATATCTCGGAGGAAATATTTCATTATTTTGTTTTATTTCTTCTGAGAAGAATAAATTTTAGTAACTTTTTATCGACTTGTGCATTCAATTCATAACGAACACGTACGCACGGAACAATATTTGGTGGCCCGTGAGGGCATTTTTGAATGCCAATTACACGAGCGATGGAAGAACATTAAGGCAATTTATGGCAACCTTTGCTGCATTTAAAGAATAAATTAAAGCTGGCCAAGATTCTGTTATAGAGGAGATGAAAGCAGTTCAAGAAAAGATGGAAGCTGGCCAAGTAACTTTTAAAGAAGAGATGAAAGCTGTACGAGAAAAGACTGAAGCAGGTCAGGAGGAAATGAAAAGAGAAATTACCTGCGTAATAGAAAATAAATTCGAGGCTATGGAAGGCAGAATAGACACAGTTGAAGACAAAGCTGGAGAAATTCAAGAAAGAGTTTCTGCAGAGGAGCAATAAATTGACGAAAGAGTTTCTACCGTCCAAAAACAAATCCAGCAACAAATTGAAGAGAGGGTTTCTGCTGCAATTGCCAAAAACGTTGACACCTTAAAGAAGTACATAGCGACAGACGGAAGCAATACAGATGGCTTTAAATTTCTACCCATGTCTTCTCGTCCCTCTCTGAAGCTATCGACATAGACATATGATGGGAAGACTCCTGGCAGGTGTATAAGACACAATTTTCTATAGTTGCGGATGCGAATGGATGGGATTCCCAAGCTAAGACCTGTCGTTTTGCCGCCTCTCTGAGAGCAGACGCAGCGGATATCCTTCAGACTCTTCCCGAAAACAGAAGGTTAGATTTCGAAGCTCTGTCCGGCGCATTGGAGCTGCGTTTTGGAGAGAACTGTAAAAGATTACAGCAGGATTCAGGTAAAATCCCGTTAACAGAAGCCTACGGAAACACTCCAGAAGCTCGACTCGGATGTTCAAAGGCTGTTCCACCTCGCCTTTTCGGAGTGCCCGACAGAAACAAGGGAAATCCTGTCCCTGCAATACTTCATCGACGGCGTCCGCGATATTGAAATACAGAAAGCACTGCGAATGGCTGATGTGAGGGAAATAAAAGGTACTCTGGTGTACCCCATGAAGTTCGAGGCAGCCCAGCAAACAACTTAGAGAGACCAACATCCAATCAGAGATGCGAAAGTCCAAGAGCCAGTGGATGAGCTGACTGCTCGTCTAAACGATTTACTAGACAAGTCAATGCCTTGAGACGGTATATTAGTGATAAGAAACCGACCGTAAAGTGCTGCAAATGCGATGCTTTAGGGCGAATGTGAAGGAGATGCCGAACACACCAGATCACGGAAAATAAGATGGACGATATTAACAGACAATTAAATATCATGAAATGGAAGAGGAGTGACAAGAAACCAAAATGCTGGAACTGCGGAGCTGGAGGCCACGAACGAAGGAATATTTCATTATTTTGTTTCATTTCTTATCAAAAGAATAAATTTTAGTAACTTTTTATTGACTTGTGCATTCAATCCATAACGAACCCGTACCCACGCAACACTATTAAATACGAGTAGTTATTTAACTGTTGAACGTAAGGCCATGGCATCAAGAATGAATGGAGCAAATCGCTTCTTGCCGAAGGTGCGAAAAATTTACCAATACCTTTCAGTGAAAACTGACAAAACTTATTTTTTTTTGCGCCTATGTTATATATAAATTTTTCGAAAATTATATTCTTTAAAAAATTGTACCTATGAGAAAAACGTTTCCAGAACTCGTTTTCCATGACTGACTTCATTTGTGCAACACAAATGAGCCCAAAGTTATATTAAATTAATTAAAATTAAGTACTGTAGTATATGGATATTAACAAAGATACTTTTTATTAAACTATGCTCAGATATCGAATGAAGATGAAAAATACCTTTTATGAAAGATCATAATTTGGGATAAATGACTTTAAACTATTATTTGCGAGAAATTTAAATTTCGGAGGCCGAAAGCGTTTTATGTCATGTAATGCTGATGATTTTTTACAGGAATTTCGAAATTTATGGATCCTTGTTAACCTTCTAAAGATCTTTCACCATAATATGGACAAATTTTCGAATTGGAAGATTTCTCAAAGAGGGTCCGTGTAGAAATGTGAACATCGCATTTTTTTTCCTAAAAGGTATCAAACGGCAAAAATTTTTATCTTCAGAAAACTATCTTATTTAATGAAATTATCACTTGGAAACGAGTCTACGACCAGTCTGTCAATACCTATTTAGTCATGCAATAGTTTTTTAAACACCCTCTTTAAATAAATTCACTCAGAAACAAAAATGATTCTTAGCAAAATATCACTAAAATCAATCAATAGATAGAGTTTATTCTGATAGAGACTTCCGCAGGCGTGTAACTTATAAAGAATACCTGCGCATATTTCGATAATAAACATCACAAAAACCAAATAGACACCAATATTCTAGTAATGTCAGCATATTCGACATATCGGCAATTTTCAAGTAAGAAGTTATCAGTTTTCTTTCACCCGTTAAGAGGATCGCTTAAAATAGAGATTATGTAATAATTCCGGTAATAATTCATTAGCATAATTTCCGTTCATGGCCAAAGTGCTACTGCAGTTTGGGTACATTCGCACATGCGCAAAAAGTAATGATTATATAGATGATTAGCAATTTTCATATACGATTGGTACATGGTTTGACACATGATTATACACAGGTTTAATAATAATCGCTAAAACTTTTATGCAGGATTAATACATGATTTGATATATCGTTAAATAGTATAAGGCTATATATAGGATTAATAATTCTCGCTAAAACCCTTTCGTGAAAAGTGATACAATATTTCATCATGTATTCATAAAATGCTAAAAATCATTTTCTAAAACCGTATTGAGATATGTATGATCTCATTTTTCTTCAAAGGAAGTGCATATTTGTTTAAAATCAGTTGTGAGTACATCTGTCTCTTTCATACATAATTACAACAGAACGTTTTGAGATTACTGCCTTGTAACTTAACAGTAGAACATAAGGTATAGCAAGAAAAGCCGATACATGAATTATCATTATTTTTTTAATATTCTAAATAATAAAGCAGATTTTCAGTTTCAGTATTTTCTAAACTTTATGTAGAAAGCTTTCGAAAATTAAATCATCAGACATTTTTCATTATGTCTGACTTGACTTTCGATTAATTTTTTGCTATGTTTGTAGCTATCAATGTGTAACAAAATTAAGTGGGAAAATAATTTTCAAAAGTTAATAAATCTCTTATTAGAGTATATGCCTTTTTGTTTTTAAAGAAACCAAATAAATAAGATTTTAAATTTTTATTAATCTCAGAGTACGCTTTTGAGAAAAGATCTCAGAACTTCTTAAAATTAACTTAAACAGAAGGCTGGTTTGAACACAAGCATCATCTTCATTATTTCACGTATTGCTCACATTTATGCTGAAGCAACATGCTGTTGTAATGTATGTATCTTTGAATTCTCATATAATTGGATACAAGGAATACAATTATCTTCAAATTTAGAGCATTAAACTTTATGCATTCTTTGTTTGACATCAGAAGTATGTTAGCAAGATTTACCTGTAAACCTCTGTTAACGTCTGAGTGATTTTGTGATGCACTTTGAGAAGAGCAGACAAACACATCTATTTTATTCATTACAGAAAAGTTTTGAAAGAAAAACTCTATTATATAGAAGACTTAAAAGGATTACTGGAAGTTGCATTAAACTTGTAATGAGCTTTGCACGTGAAATTTGTGTTCACTATAAAACATCAAAGAAAGAAACAACTAAGCTAATTAAAGATCACTGATATGCCACATATATAAAGGCAAATTAGGTTTGAAACATAGAAAAGGAAAATTCTTATTTACAAAACATTTAAATTCGTGTTTATGATATGCTTTATATGAATTAGTTTCAACATGTTGCTTTATATTGCATACACATATTAGTTAACGTAAATGTATAAGCATTTATGATATGTTTTATATAAATTAGTTTCAACATGTTGCTTTACATTGAATATACGTATTAGTTAACTTAAATGTATACGTATTATGTATCATCATGCTTATGAAACCAATAGTTATAATTTATTTTAAATATGCTATTTTACTACCGATGCAGTTTAAGTAACATTCGAGCAATATTCCAGATTCGTACATCTTACATATTAAAACAAGCATTATTTCCTTTTAAATTTTCTGGATCAGTTTACAATTTAAGAATCGTTAATTTAATTTACATAAATCTCCTTAGTTACATAACGGTTTAATGTGACAGAAAATATCAATCTAATAAAAACCACTATTATTAACGATACAAGTAAGCTAAAATGGCAGCATTTATTTCGGGTAAGCAGTCAGACTGACAATGAACACCATTCATGTAGGAATTGTCTAAAAAAGTAGTTCATTTGCTTAAAGTCTGAAATTCCCCCTACTGAATATCCTTGCAGAGCTTTGAGTTCTAGTGTAAGAGCATTTGTAAATCTACTACTACGTTTAGCGTATTGAGATACTATTTGAGTAACGCATTTTACGCTTGAACTACATAATAGTGAAGGATGTTAAATATTCTTGGAATTATATTTGATTTATTATTACGATTCCTTTCTCAACAATACTTAATATGTTTCTATTAGAATTTCATTTACACTTCTAAATGCTGGCGGTTATATTAAGTTATAAGAATTTTATTCCCTAGATTTTAGAATAAAGTTTTTCAAGTATTTCCGCAGTTCTTATAAAGTTTTTCATTCTCGTGAATGAAAATGTTCTTCAAACGTTAATTTGCCTAAATTAATTTAGTTGTAAATGTTATTATTTCTGAAGAAAGATGATTTTAAGTTAGCAGTTATGCAGATTAAATAAAGAGCAAACCAAGTTTACTTTGTCAACTGCAGCTTATTACGACAACAAATTCTAAGCACTTTATTGAAAGACGACATATCAACACGCATGACCACTGAAGTAATGGCGCTAGCTAAGAAAACAAATTTTTTTGGAAACTGTGTAATCTTCAAAAAAGTAAGGTGCTGATACACTAACTTCTGAGCTCCTGTATCCAACTCCAAGCAAAAACTTTATTTAATGAAATTTCAAAAATTTTAGATTTTACAGGTTAGATAAAGTACTTAACTGGAACACTTATCATTCATGCGGTGTAGCATATGGTCTTTAACATATCTTTAAATTTGTATCCATAAATTGCAGTTGTTAGCAAAATATTATTGCTGAGCATTTTAAAGCAACAACAAGAGTTGTAAAAATTTATATTTGCATTTTATTTGAAATACATATTAGTGTTTTATATATATATATATTGTTACGAATTTCACATTTATTTGGCTATTCATTTAGAATTGTAATTAAAATTCCTTTTTATTTCCCCGTGTAACGCAGACGATTTTTGAAGAGAAAGCTACGTCAAAAAAAAAAAATAAGAATAAAAGAGCGCGTGCATTTAATGCTTAATAAATAATTATCTCGTAATTACTGTTGCCATTCAGAAAAATCTAGAAAAATCGTCATTGTTCTACTGATAATTAAAAGGCTTATAAAAGCAGAGTTGAAACACCTCATCTTAGTTGTTGTTGTTGCTGTTATACTTTGTAGCTGTAAAAAGCGAACTGCTGTTTGTTTACTTAATGCTGTATTGATTGTAGCGATTTCGCTGTGAGATAGAACTATTTTATCTGTTTTGAACTGAGTTTTTGCTAAACGTTTGAGATATCGTGATATTGTGCGAAGATCTGTGAAGAAATATTTCAGCATTTTAATTTATTTCTTGTGGAAAGAATAGATTTTTGCTAACTTTTTTAACGACTTGTGCATTCAATATATAACGAACCCGTACGCACGTAACAATATATATAAAGAGAGAGAGATAATTAATGTTATGCATTTATTTGTACTATTGATCTGCTACAGAGTTGTAGGCTATATATGTAATATACTAAACGCGCAGTCATGAATTCGTCAACATGGCTCGGTGGATAAGGCAGGAATAAGACGTTGACAAAACTAATTTCGGCGATCACCATCTTTATTTGTAGGCATATAAAAATTATTTGGCAGACAAATTAGTTTTCGATCATATTTGACTATAAATAACTTTTGTATACACAGATAAAACGCTAAGACCTCATTTCAGGCAAATGAGCAGCAGCATAAAAAAATAGCGCCTTGTTAGCATGAAGGCGTAAGCGAAAAAAAACGCAGCAGTTGAAAGGAAGATGGGAGGAAGTTAATGGTTTCAGTTCGAATTAGAGAAAGTTTTGGTTTTCAAGTATTTGATTGAGCAGGAGGTATCTGCATTAAAACGTTACGTAATTTGAACTGATCTGGAATTTGGGAGAAAGGATGAACTTGGGAGAAAGGGGGGTGAGCACCAAATTTAGAATGTTAATTTTGAGGTCGCCAGTTATTTTTTAAACCAGGTATCATAATCATATTTTGTTATATCTTACATATATATAAATATATATATATATATATATATATCGCATAACTCTCTATTTCAAAACGTTTACTATTTGGATAGCTTTGCGGTAAAAAGAGAAACAGCAAGCAGAAGTCTATAGTCGAAGTGCAGAAAGTAAGTAAGTTGTGTTCAGGATGGAATCCTAATTCAGAATGAGTTAGTTTCGGTTCTAATTACATTTGATCGGATAATTAATACTGCTGTACAGTTACTATTGGCTGTTCGAGCTTTAGTTTCATTTACATCGCCTATGAATTCGTCTTGAAATGATTCAGTGCAAAAAAAGTTATTACTATTTTTAAAACAGAGAGGGTAATATGCAACTAAAAAATGAAGCATTAATGGGCTACGGCTTATTTAAATGATAATTTACATTTATTTATTTTTATTTTTCTTAAACATTTATATACGAGCTATATCATATAATTTATTATTATTTTATGGACATTTTTATCATTGTTGTAAATAATAAATGATGTTTTTTATTTCAAGCGTCAGTACGGAATAAACATTTTCTTTGTTGTTGTTGTTTAAGGATTATCCCAGAATTCTTATGCCAGTACAAACAAATGCAACAACGAAGTAAACTAGTTATTTTTTGAGAAAAACAATATTACTTCAATTGCAGTAAATAAATAAATAAATACCGATTTAGTCTATGTTTGTTTTATACAAATTGTATGCTTTAAATATACAAGAAATCTTAATCAAATACCTGAATGTTTGCGATCATTCCTAAAAAGCTATCTTACTTTCCATAACTTTGGAAGAAGGAAAAAAATAAGCAATTGAGAAATTCTTAGCACTGCTCTCTCTGAGCCTGTTATATATAAAAAAAATTCTTTATTATTCCGCGTGTAATAATGCCAGCTAATGACAAAGCAAAACACGTTAGTCTAACAAATATTTCTAAAAGACAAGCTTAGCACAATGTCGAGGGTAAATGTGTTACTCCTTGAATTCATCGATTTCCATTTCAGCAAAGCAAATTGACTACTATTTTTTTTTCAGCTACGTATGCGAAAGCGGGCGAAAGTCATTAAGAATAAGTTGCCCATTATGGTCAATCTTTTTCCAAGCGCTCTCGGTGATTTGGTACGAAAAGAAATACTTAACGCCTTTCTATTGCCATATCGGAAAGAACTGCTCGGGTAAAAAAAATAATTATCTTCACCGCTTCAGGAAAAAAATGTGAGGAATAAAACTCTTGACTATACGTCGCCTATTCATGTTTGGTGCAAATTGACGCTGTGGGTTAGCAGATATAAGCTAAGCGTAGAATCATCGGAAATATCTCGCCAAGGCGAAGAAAAACATCGCCTAAGTAGTAGACATTCTTCCGAGACAGTGATTGATGAGACCCGGATGCAATCAGCTTTTTACGGTTTTCCCGTTCGCTATTTGATTTGAAGCAAAGTGATGCGATGCTTCAGAAGAAGTGTTTTAATTGATTTCTAAAATACAAAACTTCTATTCCATTAATTATAGAACCTCCATTACCCAAGAAAAGGCACGTTAGATTGTAAGAATAATCTCATATTAGTTTTCTTTTATTAAAAGGAATAGTTTGGGTAACAGAAAATGAATTTTTACACAAGTGGTAGTGGTTCTCATATTTTCCCATCGGAAAAACATCATCCGTTCAGGATTTAAGTGCGCATGGAGGAAGGTTAAAATGGTCTCTACTACGAAATAAAAATAATCCTGGATTACATATGAGAATGAGAAGACGATAATTTCCAGGTCTCTCTGTGATATATATCTGTAGCTCTACATATAGTAAAATCTATTCTCAGTTGTGGATGATGTCAATGCTTGCTTATAGGATGACGCAGCTTAGTGCATAAAAGCTGTAGCAAATGTCGTGACCTTAACAACATTTTCTTTCATTGTCACGCAACTTAATGTCTTTTCTTCATCACTTATATTTTCCCCTTTTTTCACATTTGTACATCTTTATTGGAATATATGTGAAGAAAGGAATACAAGGGGCGACATGTTAACACAGCAGCAAGTGTGTGCAGAATGCTCTGTTTCCTAATGAAAGTTTGGTAAAAATAATAGCTCTACTTTTTCCTTATCTGGTAATTTTAAATTTCAGGGTGATTATTTCAGTATTTTATCATTATGATTGGTTGAAGAGTTATGTAATTGCTTGCGTCATTAGTAGTACTTAAGAATAATGAGAAGATGATTAATTTTTAAATGACAACAGTTTAGAAACTTTGTTTAGAAACGATAATTTTCAAGCCTCTCTCTGTGATGTATATCTGTAGCTCTACATATAAAAACTATTCTCAGTTGTGAATGATGTCAATACATGCTTATGGGATGACGCAGCTTAGTGCATGAAAGCTGTAGCAAATGTCGTGGCTTTAACATTTTCTTTCATTGTGATATAACACTTTTAGTGGATGCATGGATAAATCGGCGCAACTTAATGTCTTTTCTTCATCACTTAAATTTTCCCCTTTTTTCACATTTGTACATCTTTATTGGAATATGTGGAAAAAGGAATACAAGGGGCGACATGTTAACAACAGCAGCAAGTGAGCGAAGAATGCTTTGTTTCCTAATGAAAGTCTGGTACAAATTACAGCTCTATTTTTTCCTTATCTGGTAATTTTAAGTTTCAGGGTGAATATTTTATCATTATGATTGGTTGAAGCGTTATGTAATTGCTTGCGTCATTAGTGGTACTTAAGAATAATGAGAAGATGATTAATTTTTAAATGACAACAGTTTAGAAATTTTGTTATAAGATTGTTATTATTTTTAGGACAGAAATTGAAAATAACCAAATTAAAAAGAAGAGTCAAGTACCTGCTGCAAATTAAAATTAATTTTTTATCATATCGTTATATATATATATATATATATTGTCAATTTGGTATATTTACATACACATATGTGTATGTAAATTTCATCGGAATGGATATGATGTGGCAGTTCTGGATTAAATGATAAATTTGTTATTTATGAGCGGGTACGAGATATTTGCAGCTTTGCAGCGCGAAGGGCGACTCTTTTTTAAAATTACAACAAAACTAGTAGAATTTTTAAAAATTTTTACTTTTTAATATTTATATTTTTTTATTAATTTAATAATTTATATTTTTTCAATTTTACCAGTGGAATCTGTCCTTAAACTAAAATTAAGCCTTTGCTCTTCGTTATTGATACATTAAGAGGTCTAGAAGTTTTATAAATTGACCGGGTTCAGAGACAGCACCTGATGCGTCAGATGTTTAATATTTTATACATTAGTTGGAAATTTCAGGCAGCATTGGTAGCCATGGTAGCAGGCAGCAAAAGTTAACGCTGCTTATCTGAAACTTCCCTTTTCAGTGCTTTTCACAGTCACTTGGAAGCATTTTGTGAATATTTCATTCCTTTCAAGACCTGATTACCATAAAACCCCAGTGAATCCTCCTTAGTGAATTACCCAAAACGTTTGAATATTTTTCAAAATGCTGCTTTTCCCGTCATTCAAATGGGAGACCATGGAAGTAGATTCTCAACGTATCTTTAATCTGACTTCGCTTCTCTTGCGCGTCGGAAGTACTGAGTAGAGCATGAAATAAGTTTCAAAGATATTTAGGCAATAACAAAGTGCTATAGATAGGAGAATTACTGACTAATTTTTGTTTCCTCGTTATGTGAAAAGAACAAAAACGGTACAATTAGATGGTCTAAAGACGGATTTCCAATCTTTCTCTTTCATCGACCCTTTTAAAAGTATAATTTTCTTTATAGGCTCCCTTGCATTTTTCTCCATATTACACATCACAGAACATAACTAATACTAGCAATTAATACTAATAATTGCACATAAGTAACTAAAAAATAAATTAGATTAAGAATACGAACAAAAGGTTTTAAAATGGTTTATTAAGTTTTTTTATTATTTGCATTATTATTTATAAGTTTATAAATAGAAAGAAATATCACAGATTCTAATTGCATAATAGCCCGATTTTAATTAATGTCATTGCTTTGCTTGATGAAATTGATTTACTAATTGGTACAAAATTGCTTAATTTAATTTTTAAATCACATCGTTCAAAATTATTCAACCGTTTCTTCTTTTCCATTTAAATTTTCCACTCTCCATATTTTTGGGGAAGGGGGAATTTTGTTTTCTTGTGTTTTGAGGTTTTACTTCTTTAAATCACACTTACTACCGAGAAATTATATATTTATAAAAAGGGGATTACTTTTAAAATATATTAAATAATTTTAATGTATTTTCCTCTTGTATTTATTTCATATGATGGCTTTCCCACGGGCAAAGCAACTAATTCACTTGGAAATGGTGCTTATCAGCCTGTTTAAGTCTTGCCAATGCCGATTCCGGCCTTCGGTCATGAGTACGGAGATATGTCTCTTAAGTAAGTGGCAATGAAATTGCAGTGGAAAGGAGTTCAGTCAGTCATGCTGTTAAAAGCATTCTGTTTTGATTGCTGAAATGTTAAGATGAAAGGGGGCAATGCATATGCTGTTCTTTTGGCTTAAAACAGAGCTATCTTTCTCGGAGTTCCGAAAATACAATGTTACGAACATATTGATGTACTCATTTGAAAATAAGTGCATGACAATGAAATATGATACATATACAAACAAAATAATAATATACAAGATATAAAAAATAAATTGGATAAGCACTTAAGCATATTCTGCACTTCTGCCATACCCAAATACAAGGGAACCAGTACGAGTAGATATATATATAACAATAACATGCGCTTATAACATTAGTAGAATATGTTACGCTGTTACATTCCAGTACTAATGCACACTGCGAATCTGTTTTGTATATATTAATACTATTACGCACTGTTTAGATTAGAAAAACAAACTCGAGCCTGGAAACACGTCTAATATGCTAATGTACTACTATCTTGTAAAATATACACATTGTTACCTTTCCGAATTCCTGGGTTTTCTTCCTTTTCGGTTCCACGGCAACGTAGCGGCTGGTCCACTACGTTGATGGTTCTGGATTGCAGCTGTCCTTACCCGTAGCAGGATGTTGTCTATTTATTTAGTGGATTGGAGATTCAAACAGCTTTTTGAATGTAGTTCTAGATACGTCTGAAAGCGTATATCAATAAAAAATTAATTCTGAAAATAATTCATAAATTTCTTTTTTCAGTTAACGGGATCTTGACTATGCCTGTCAAATGCCGTTGCGTGCATATTCGGATATCCGCCCTCAATCGGGCCTTTTAAAATTTCAAAGACAACCAGGGGGTCGATATCGACACTTTGGGTAAACCTGATCTAAACGAATTTGCTATAAGTCTCTCCAGATAGAAATTTAAAAAGAATATATATATATATTGGTTCTTTTTTTGTGTGATATAAATCGAAGAAGAGTAAAAATAGTCATATATATATATATATAAATATCACATACAGATAACAGGCCTTTTTTTATATGCTTGTATGCATAACAGCAATGATTTCAAATGATGTTAAACAATGGATCAATTTCATTGTCTTTTCCACTGCAGGGATATTTTGCTATGGCACTGAATGAATGCTGCAACGTATACAGAGAAAAGGAGAAAATGAATCTGTAGACGTTGCCTAAATTCCGCTGTTCTTTATTTTCCCCGCCCATTATAGATGCTATAAAAATTGCGATTGATTAACTAATTTTACTTGGAAATTCACAAGCTTGATTTTACATAAGAAGAGGTCTTCAGAAAGAAGTTCAAGATGCGTCTGATTTGTTTAGAAACAGAACGAAATGGAATCAGAAAGATCTTCTATCAACTAATAACTCATTCACTTATTTTGTAGTTCTTGATTAACCGAGAGTTTTAAAATTATTGACATCATCTTAGGTAACTGAACTATGAGATATTGAGAGATTACACAATTTTATGTCGCTAAGCTGTCCTACAACTTTCAACTGTAAGGGGATAACAGGTTAAGAACTCTCAGAAAAATGTGAAGACTATTGAATTGTCTAGTTTAAATACGTATCATATATTTATTTAAAAGAAGACTGCAAAAGGCACAAGGGCTAACTGCTTAAAGGAAGCGATGTATTCATAGAACGCTTTTGACGGGAAAAGAGACCGTATTCAAGTTTCACATGATAAAAACATCCATGCAGTATGTCTTTCGCCAGCGCAGGAGCCATGTCAACCTACCTTATTTATTGGCCCTACCGCCCCCCCCCTCTGGTGGTCAATTTTGTATATTACCAATTCAGAGTGAAATATTTAAGGAAGAAAACCGCAAATTTGAACACGAAAGTTATGTAGAAATAATTACATACGAGTATGTTGAATGCGGAGAATAGACGTAGATATTTCCATAGTTAAAAAGAGTTCATTTAGCTTAAAATTACGTTTTAAGTGAAATGAAGTTAAAATTTTCTTTTTACATCAGCACATAGAAAATTAGCTGATCACTATACAAAAGTAATAAAAATTACATGAAAAGTCGAATTTCAAATTTATATGTAAATTTTTATGAAACGAATGATAGTTAAAATGGATTCTATTAAAAATTGAACAGTAATTTTTAATAAAAAGATAGAAAAATTTATTTACAAATATGGAAGTTTGGCATGAAGAAATGCGAAAAATACAATGCTTGTAAAGCACCATATCCTCTTGAATTACAAAGTATTCTTTTTGTTTTCCTCTAATTTTTTTTTTAAATTTCTTCTTATGTCGTTCTAAATTAAGCTTTTCAGCCTTAACCGTAATTTAGAATAATCTGTGTTATTTACTTGCTCTTAAAACTGTCATCACAATTTAATACGAGCTTAAACTTCCTTATAAATAAAAAGAATAACATTACCACACATTTTCCCATTCGTTATAGAATTAAATTTTTAATATTTCATAAGTAAAAGTCTTTAACATATATTTTTTTTTAATTTTAGAAAAAAAACGTAGAAGGATTTAGAAAAAAATATATATGCAAATTAAAATACTTATAAATATATAACAAATTTTTCTTTATCGAATTATTTCCAGTCATATTTGACCCACAATTAATGGAATTTCAATTTTTTATATCTCTCTTTTCGTGTTTTTGTATTATACACTCACGTTTGTGAAAATTGCAACACCAAGAAGGAATCGTCATAATTGAATGCAATTTAATACACAGTTGAGTGGTAGTGGTACAAATAAATGATTAAATGTTCAAAGCAAACAAACAAGAACAAGAGATCAGAATTAGTATTTTGTGTGGCCACCACGCGCCGCAATAAGTGCAGCTACACGACGTGGCATGGAGTCAAACAAAGTTTGAATGTCTGACTGAGGAAGAGCATTCCATATCGTTTGTACGCGTACCCAAAGTTCGTCTGCAGACGCAACAGGACGAGGATCACGAGCAAGACGCCGACCAATGACATCCCACACATGTTCAATTGGCGACATATCCGGGGAACACGCAGGCCAAGGAAGAAGCTGTACCTGCTGCGCTGCAAAGAAGGATTTAACAATCCGAGCAGTATGAGGGCGGGCATTGTCCTGTTGAAATACAGCGCCTGGCAAGCTTTGAAGGAAGGGAACAGCTTCGGGCTGTAGAACTTCACGGATATACCGGTTGCTGTTCAGATTGCCCACAATTCGTAGCAATTGAGATCGTCTATGATATGCTATGGCGCCCCAGACCATAACTCCGGGTGTTCGTCCACTGTGGCGTTCGATAATGCACTCCGGAAGGTGGCGTTCACCGGCATAGCGTCTGACACGAATGCGGCCATCATGGTACCACAAATTAAAGCGGGATTCGTCAGAAAACACGACATGCTGCCAATCAGCACGCCAGTCTCTATGCTGATTGGCCCATTGTAGCCGCAGGCGGCGATGGTCGTGCGTTAGGGGGATCCTGTATAAAGGAGTCCGTGCGCGCAGTCCACACTGCAGCAGACGTCTACGAATTGATGAAGCACACAATGAAACACCTGTAGCTATTGACCACAGTGCTGCCAATTGTCTAGAGGAAGCTGTACGGTCCGTCCGCGCCATGCGGACCAGGTGTCTATCATCGCGAGCTGACGTCACATTTCGGGGTCCACTCCCGGATTTCCGAGTTGTCCGAAACTCGTCCGTCCACTGCTTCCAAACGCGCATCACTGTGCTGCTGTTACGCTGCACACGAGAGGCTACTGCACGATACGACAATCCAGCTTCACGAAGGCCGATGATTCTCCCTCGTTCAAACTCTGTAAGTTGTTCAAATCTCGCTCTCTTTCGTCGACGAGGCATAAGTACAGATTGAGTTAACGTTTACCACTAGCAGATAACCACCGATAACCATACACGCCTCGCTACAGCCGTCTATTTATTCGGATCCATCAGCCGTTCAGAGGGCGCTGCTCAGCATACGCATGCGCTACGGATTTGCAATTCTAATCATTTGCATATCATGCGCTACTTTGTATTTCCTGAAAATTTCAGCTCACTCGCGTAAGTCCTTCATGGTGTTGCAATTTTCACAAACGTGAGTGTATATCGTTTACGGTATGACTTGTACCGAAAGTCTTCTGAAACCATTTTTGTGTCTGTATATCAAATCCTTTGCAAAGAAACCTCAGCTAAGATTAATCAATAACTGTATTGAAATATACTTTTTTATACTTCGCAGAATGCTTTTCACCTCTTTTTTCATGCCTCAGCCAGTGCTCTTTTGTGAAGGCACTAGCGAGAAATTTTTCACGTCTTTGTCCGCAATGGTATTATAGGAGATCATATTTTTTGCGTGAACTAAAAAACATTGATAACCACGTATTCTAATATTTTTATCATTTATTTTACGTGAAATACACAGTGAAAGAAGATTGTTAGAGATCCGCTAGTTTATTGGTACTGAAGCTTCACAATAGAAGTTTCTAACGTGCAAGGCCAAAAAGAATCACAGCGTTTATTTTTAATAAAGATTTTTTTCGGTTTTTATTAGATACTATAGTTACTTCGGTTAAAGTGATCTTAAATTCGAATGACAATTACAGGTATAAGCGTAATGCGGAAAAGAAACAACTTTCAGCTACGACTGAAACTTCTAAGAGAAATCTTTAAATTTCTGTTGAAATTGAAATGAAGAGAAGAAATTCTAAATAATTTTCGGTATTAAATTTACTTTCCATATGGTTTGTTTTTGGAAGTTTCTCTCTAATATCAGGTTACGATTGCAAAATAATCATTGACATCATGTAATGAACTTATATGATATCTGAGATTATAGGGACTTTCTCCATCCTCCCTGTGTATCTTTGTGGTGTAATAGGAACACGCTCGGATAGCAATCAGATCAGGAGTTCAAATCCCTGTGAACGCAATGCTGATGTTTCCTTTTTAATGCTGTTATAAACAATTAAGACATAAACGAAAAGTATTTAATTTGTTTGGTCAACTGACTTCAAACCTGAAATAAATTCTGAGTCACTACCTTGTAGGAAAGACTTGCAGATAATAGAATCGCGTCCCTTTTTCTATGGAAAATGAACTCCCAAATTTTGTTCTTAAACACCTTTAATAAATTGTATGACTTTGTGGTTTCTAAGGTATTTATAGAATTACTGTGTTATAATTTAATATCAAGAAGTATTCGGTCTAGACGTATTCAGCATTATTGACGGGAAATATCTATTTCATGACAGAAGAATTAAACAAGAAAATTTCTACAGAATGCCGCAATAGTTTATACAAGACTTGTTTCATATGAGCTGCTCCTAGCCTCAAATAAATTGGACATGGCCCCATCTAGCTTCTGGCTTTATCTTCGTTACATTTTCTGGAAATATCTCTGTCTGGTTAAAGCAACAATAAACTGATCTGAAAATTTAATACGACATAGTGAAGGAAAATTCATGGGCTAATATCAGTCAAAGAGAACGATTTATTAAGTTAGTGAGATAAATAAATGAAACACTTTCCCTGAAAGCCTCAATAAGGATGTATTTAAAATATTTATAATTCGCTTCGATTAATAACTTTAATATCTTGACTATTGATCAGAATACACTCGAAAACTCACCATCGCTGAACATGTCTGGAACGTATTATGCAACATACCA
Source organism: Stegodyphus mimosarum (assembly GCA_000611955.2). Lineage (NCBI taxonomy): Eukaryota > Metazoa > Arthropoda > Arachnida > Araneae > Eresidae > Stegodyphus > Stegodyphus mimosarum. The sequence goes on from KK116969.1 coordinate 292,618, forward strand.
GCCCTCTCACAGGAATCGCTCTCAAATAAGGTGTCCCTTTCTAGAGGAATGGGAGTAAATCCTCTAGTAGTTAATACTTAAGCTTTCAATGTAATTAATTCCATATAAAACCATTACAGTTCCATGTAAAAGTGAACTGAAGTTTGATGTTTGTAGATCAAATCATGAAGATCCACACCATAGTAACAGCCTTGTTAAAAGTAATGAAGACAACATGATTTTCCTTTCTCAAAATATTGGATATATTTCCTCTTTAACAATTTTAATATAAAGTGTGAATTTTACATAAATCGCATATTAAGTCTTCTTTACAATTTATGAAAAGTACAAAATGTTGCTTTTCACAAAGGTAATACTTATTTAGCTTTTAAAGTTAGCCTACAATTTTACACTCCATTCTTTCTTGAAGAGCATTTCGTTGCTTTGGTGTTGTGCACTTAAGCCTAAAATAATTAAGTGTTGTGCACTTAAGCCTGAAAAAATCAAGCCTTCTCACTCCTCGTCCTTAAACCTCGGCAGTCCATTTCATACAATTTCCATCTCGTTGTCTTGCGCTCTTTCCCATTCTTGGTCTCAAGAATGAAAATGTTTCTAATGGGTGTTATTCCAATCGCCCTAATGCACTGGAATGGGATCAGAATGTTTTAATTATGACAAAGAATATTATGCTTATCTGTTTCTGAGAAAGGATACTTTTAAAACAAGAATTTCTATGAAGAAATAACCAACAGTTTCATAAGACACGAAAAAAATCACAAAACCTTTGTTCAGTCGATAGTTTCTTTCATCGGGAATAATAGATTCGAGGACAAACTATTAGAATTTCGAGATTTTAGTTTAGTTGCTAGAGCAGGGTTTATCAACCGGGGGCGGGGAATTTCATAGCTTCAGGAGGGGGATGGTGGTCAGCCTTTTATTTATCTGTTAAGTATTTAGTTATAGATTGTGAACATAAAATACAATTTTTATTCAAGTTCTGGTATTTATCAGCATTTTCTGTGCTTATTGTTGTTAAATTTATTAATAATGTTATTTATTATATTATTATTATTATTATTGTTAAATTTATTAAGTTCTAAAAAAAGCTAAATTTAAATTGGATAGGAATAGAGAAATCATCTTCTAGCATAAACGAAAGGGGTGCATGAGCTATAAGTTTGAGAACCACTCTGCTAGAGGATATCATCCAAAAATAGTAACTCATGTGCTACAGGGTATCTATCAACTGAGGGTTGCTAGACGGCTGGAGAGCAAATACTAAAGTCAGTTGTTAAAGGCTGTCAGGTTAATTTTAATTTAATTAACCAGGAATTTTATATTGGCAGATCTGTACTATCTCTTCTTCCTTCTCATTTTACCGCATAACTTCAATTTTGGTCCCGTATTTAAGTGAGAGTTTGAGATTGCTTAGACAGAGCGTGTTCTGCCCGCTGAAGATCACGTTACTTATTTGCTGTTCTAAGATAAAAGCCTATCTCTTCGGCGTTGCTTTATTCATGCCTTGACTCTGGTGTGAGCTGAAGAGCCAATTTCGAGGTTAGTTTATTCTGCGTAATCTTTGGCTATTTGATACTTAGATTTAATTTTAGACTTAAAATTCTACTTCGATTTGAGTCATAAATGCTGATAGATTTGTAAGCACCATGCGTGCCTTCTGTTTAACTTACTGAGTTTTAAATAAAAGGGTCTTTTAAACCCTTTTCAAGTCTCAGTAGTACTTATCGAGTCATAGCGATATGTCGCTTACAGAATTATTGAGTCTAGTCGCAAGTTAATTTTAGTAAAATGCAAGTATCTTACAACGTATCATCCAAAAATAATACGTAACAATACGTTCATGAAGTCCAGTATAAACATGATACAATTATTTATTGGACATCACCTTTATGGACACTACTGCAACATCTTGAACATTTCAGTATCACTTTCTTAATCGCTCTGGCAGCTGGAAGAAACATTGCTATAAATGTTGGGTAAAGAATTTCTAATTTATGTCCGCGATCTCTATTCGTCTTGAGTTGTAAGTTGTAGCTTTTTGAATATTTACGAGTTCCAATTTTCTGGTAATTAAACTAATATTTCATCTGCCTGTACCGGTACCATTATTTTGGCTCCTATCTTTACTGCTAAAACATTCAAACGAATTGATGCTTAATGGATCCCTCTTAATGACCATCTCTAGTTTCTAACTATTATTTTCTGATATCTCTTATTAAAAGTAGTTTATACGACTATTGTCAGGAGTTTGATTACCTTCTATCTCCTGATTACTTTCTAGAATTTCAAGCTGAGTATGGATTCAGATTTCCTAATTCATTAGGGCAGCGGGATAAATTATAATTCTAACTATGCAGCTGAATTCTAAAAGCTTAAATTAAACCATTTGTGCTCCATATCCCTAGAAATCCCTGAAATTATTTTCATTGAACAAATAAAATATTGAAACTCGATAATCTTAGCAAAATAAATTGCTGTATTTTAATAATGAACTTCATTTTGCACATCTAAAAGAATTAAATGATAACAACGCATCATTTGGAGCTCCAAATGACAAACAAAATGCTTTTCATATGTGTTAACATTCCTTTGCATCTCAAACAAATACTAAAACAAAATATATATGCTGCATACTCAAACGATATCCGTTAAAAAGAATGAAATGAAATAGCTAAGATTTAAAATGGAGATTTATAGGCAACGGGATTTTGATTGACGATTTGAAAAACAATTTAAGCATGAGTATGATTTTAATAAAATGCAGTTATTTCGCTGAAAACATTATTTACTGATTTTCTGTGCTTCATTCGTATAAAAATAGTTGCGTCATTTTCATTCGAAAATGAACTTATACAGTATAAGACACTACTATAAAATCTATTTCATTCTCCGATTTCAGCTCACATCTCAAAGCAAAATTTTAACTAATCTTAGAAAATTTTTAATTGTTATGTTTATGTTAGAAATCGATCATAATGATTTGGTTATCGACATATCATGTCACAATTGCTCTCATGCTATGATATGAAATTAAAGCAGTGATAGTGAGACTGCTAAAATTATTTAAAAAACAAAACTGAAGCAAAAGTAAATTAATGTAAAAAAATTATACTTGATTAAATAATAAAAAAATAATAGTCGAAAATTCTTTGACCTTTTACAAAGAGCAGCAGAAAGAATTTTCAGCAGAGCCACGTTTTTGAATTTTATCTGGATGAGAATCAAATCTAATTCAGTAGAAATATATATGGAAAAGAACAAAAAATAATTGAAAAAAATTTAAATTAAAACTAAATACAATTAACTATATTAATTATATGAGAATAAGACAACACAAAATAAAGCGCCTGTAAGAAACTAAAATGTAGAAATGATAAAATTTGACATATTTGAATTGACTCATCCTCTGCTGCGATGCGACTCAAAATTAATTTCAGGATCAAATGTCAGAAATTCTTTGATCAAGAGGAATATTAGAAAATAAAAAATAAGAGTCTATAAACTTGTAAAAGCAATATGGCAAATGCAGAAATCTTCAAGAAGTGCGGAATGCAAAATCTCAGAAAAAGCAATACGACCCATTCTCTGTAAAATTCGAATTTATTAAATATCTAAAATGAGTTTTATTTGAGAAGAAATGGCCAAACTACAGGACAAACAAACGTGTTTTGAAAGATGGAAATTATTGAAAAGCTAAAGAAATTTTCCTTTTAAGCCTATAGTGACTGATATGATATGAAATCAGACATGATTTTTACATGTAAATTAATAATATTTTAGAAAACTCTAAATTTAAAACTCTATTTGGTATAATGTACAAGTTTCCAAACAGAAAAAAAAATAAATATAATTCGAAAACCAAAGAAATGTTAACATGCTTATATATTGTAAATTCGAAATTAAATTAAAATGAAATTTAATATGGATTAAGATATACCAAAAACACAAACGCAGAATCACAGTTTCTAATTAACAATAAAACCAGCAAATAAAATTACGAAAGAAAACTAATACGTTAGTTCACATTTTTCGCTGATCGTCCGATAAACGGTGCCTTGTAGATGGTGAGATTGAAATGAAATTCGATAAAAATGGGTTAAGTTCTGTGAAAGATGTTTAGTAAAGTGAAAAAAGATATACAATATTTGCATAAATTAAGATCGTACTATTAAAATTACAAGAATATAAAAAAAAGAACATCTGAAAGGTTTCAGATTTTAAATTACGTTCAAAGGGAGCGTTTTTTAACATTTTGTGTGTTACCTTTAAATTTATTAAATATCATGTTCTTCGCACTTAAACCATATAATTCAGTTCAAGAGCAATATCGCAAAATAATTTTAAATTGAACATATCTTTAGAATTTCCGATACACAGTCTCACGCGCTGGAAACAAATTTTTTTTTTCTGTACACCCTTGCCATTGATCGCTTTGAAATCTTTGAGTTCATTAACGAAAAATTCGTTAAATGTTTACAAAATATGAAATCAATAATAAAACAAATTCCAAATTTCAAATTTGGATTTCCAGATGCCCATATTACGGGCATTCAGAGTGATTCGACGCAAAATCGTAAAACGAAAAAAAAATTGTCCCTCAGGGACAAAGCCTGTTTGGACTAATTATGAATAAATTCAGGATACGATTAAAATTAAATTAAAGGGAAATTAAAAATTATAATTTACGTCCAAAATTGCAAAGGAATGTGTTAAAATAAATAAACTTTAATTGGCGATAATGTAAGAAAAATGCTAATTCCTGCTCTTATTGCTGCTTAATAAAGTTGTCCTATAAATAATACTCATGTAAATTACAATTGTAATTGCTTTAAATTGTCAAAATGAAAAATTAATGTATTGTAAGTAATTTGAATAATTTATATTGCACACATTTATAAAAGATCAAGTTTTGGGCTTTAATATCTATAACAGCAGCAGTGAACTATCTAATAGAAATGCTGTATGTAACCATGATGTTACTCCGAAAGCTTATAAAAACTTCAGAATAATACAACCGTGTAACTAAACACTAGAAAACAGCCTCCATTTTCCACAGCGCCACTCTAGCAGACGATTTAAAAAGTAATTAAAAAAAATGTTAGTTCGAGTTTCGGGGGATTTTTTCATGGACATAACTTTTCCCTTGTCGTCGAGTAAATTTCTTTACGTTACTTTTATTAATTTTGTCATGTAATTTTTTTACGTAGTGCTGGTGTTTTAGTTTAATTTAGTTTGTTACTATTTTCATTTAGCGTAAAAGAACGTTGCAAATATTATTATAAGTCTTATATTAGAAATAAAGCATACATTGTAAAGCATATATTAGAATATCAATCTTGAAATAAACTAAAATAATTACTAAAATTATTAGTATTTACTTAAACTGAAACAAAAGTAAGTTTTTTAAATATATATAACATATATATGCTTATATCAGCGTACTTGTGCATGTGCTTGCATATATTATACATATGCGTAGAAAGACTGCGCGAGCGAGAAATGAGACAAAAAATGAAAAGAAACGTTAAATGCCAATCGCTATTTGAAAATATATAATTAAAGATGCATAATATAAACATGCTGTATTGATCAGAGATTAAATACTGCCATTAAAATAATCCCTTTTCGTCATGTATACTTGTGGGTAATGTAACGACGAAGTTTAAAAACATGCGTATTTCCATTCCCAATAGATTGCGCTTCATCATTTAATATTGCCAGATCTCATGTATTAAGTGCAAAACTTTCAATAATGGGTCTCAGTATCCAGCTTAGTATAAACCGCTTTACGTTCACGAATGAAAGATATCAGAAATAAGCCACTTGGTTGACGTATCTGTGGTTGTACTACCAGAGGGACGTGCTCTGTTGGTAAATAGAGTCTTAATACTTGTGATAAACACAGTTATTCCTAGCTTACCTACTGCAAGATCAATAAGGAGCTTTAGATATCGATTCAAATGGGAAAGTAAAATGTCTCATCGCAGATTTCTTTCAAAAGGAATTACGCAAGATTAAGACGAAGATGCTGTTTGGGGATTTAAAGAGCTTCAAATAGTTTTCATTACAACATCGAAGATAATTAAAAAATTAATCGGTTTTAACATCAGTTATTTGACACGAGCACCTTGTTGATATTAATTATCTACAACAGATATTTGATTTTAGCCGGACGCAAGAAAAATAATTCTCACACATAAGAAGGAAAACTGGAATTTAAACCTTCGTTAGCAGAAAACCTTTTTAATTTTTTAACAGTTAGTACAATGGCTTTCTACTTAAGTCTTTCTTGCTTACTTCATTTAATTACTTTAGCAATAAGTAAATCGGTTAGAACGTATTTGAGAAGACGCATAGGACTGATTGATCTTGAGTCCTTGGGAGGAATATCTTGTGTTACAACGGATGATTTATTGAATTTTTGATTTAAAGCTGCCTGTTGTGCTTCTAACAATCTGAAAATTCTCAGAGGACAAATATCTTTCGCAATCAGTTTGCTCTAATTATCATAATAGGGTGAGTTATTTAAATACTTCATCTAAACTATCTTGAACTGTCAGTCCGAAACTGGCAACCTATATTAGTTACATTTTTAATTCTATACCCAGAGTAGAGTTCTAATAAATATTTACTTTTTGATTCTAAAACTTTCTTGCATGCGCTTATTTAGAATTTTGCTTTAGTGTTCTGTTAGAATTTGTCTAAAGCGAAAACTCTCTTAAGGAATAATAGTACTTAAACTTTAAAAATGAATTGAGCCTTTGATATACATTTGATGCAGTGAATATTATAAAATGAATTTTTGCATTCGATTTTTAATATAAATTTAAGAATTTTGTTTTCCCAGAACGAGTTATCAGTCTCGCAATGTGAGTTTGCGTCGAATCACAGTAAAGCATCATTTAACATTTGATTCAAGTCTGTAGCCGTTCGGGAAAATTTAAGATATTTTTAGCTTTCAGTTTGAATTTGTCTGTTGTGGATTAATAAACTGAGCTATTTGAAAGGAACAGATGCAGTTCTTAAGAACATTCGTTTCTTGCGTTTGAATCGGATTGATTTCAATAAAAAATATATTTAATCCATAATGTATCTAATTAAAAATATTCAATATTTTCATAGAAATGATAGTATATATTTTTATTACTTATTTCATACTTTGTAGACGTTTAATGAATTTTTGATTAGCAAACTCAACGATTTCCACGTGAGCATTGTCAATACTAGTTGGAGTAAAGCCTTCTTACCCCAATGCGCGAGACTATCTATCGAAAATTCTAAAGATATTGTTTTTTAATATTTTGTGAATTTTCTCTTGAATAGAATTTTATGTGGCGTGAATTTGAAGAATGTCATATTCAGAAAATGAAGTTAACAAAAAAAACAGTTATAATAAGAAGATAAAAAAAGAGTTTTGCAAGTTCAATTTTGCATATTAGCAGGAAAACTGAACGTTGATATGATGAATTGAAAGGCTGAAGAAAATAAAAAAATGTATGCCAACAACTTAAGCGGGCATCTGGAATTCTGAACGTAAGCTGCTATGCTGCTTTTAACACTTGTAATTTTGCTGTTGAATTGTATGTGATATAAGTGGGAAGAAAAGATGCTTAATAACAAAGCTGAAACGACTAAAAGTTAAAAAAAAGCATTGGTTAGCAGAAGTGAGTGCAAGAGTAAGTAGACTAGTGCACGAGTAGGATACTTGGCAGACAATGAACTCAGCGAAAGCGTAAAAAAAATATCAGACTCTTTTGTGTGACCTTTAAAATCTGAAACTTTTCAGTTTTTCTTTCAGTATTTAAATTTGTTTAAAATGTTTATTTATTGTATGTACAGATACATGTGTAAGGCTGACTAATTATTAGCTGAACAAATACTTTTATGTTTTACCTAAGGAAGAGATCAATGAAGTAAATGCAAAATATCAGTTTTGAATTCAGTAAATTTTGACACATGCATTTCAAAAGAAATACACATAATTCGTTCGAAACGTAAAACAATGTACAAAAGAAATTTTTAATCTATATTGTTGGTTTCGTGGTGAGTTAAGACAAAATATTCAAGGGCTCACTTCATATTAACGAGTTAGTTTCTTTGCATGCATCAAAGACTTTAAATAAGGTATCTTCTATTATTCACATGTAGACTTCTAAAACATACCTTTTATTTTAGGCATAGATTAGAGACATAGTTCTTCAATTTATGATCTGGTATCTTTTGCAGTCATTCTATAGACACCAATTTCTGGGTAGACTGGCAGAAAATTCTTGCTACGTCTAAAGTAAAATAGGAAACTTGATACTGGTGTAAACGACCTTTTATTTAAAACTAAATGAGAACAGCAAACACATTTGATACTTACACATCCAACTACTTTGTCGAGATAACTTAAAGTAATATTAAGTCAGATGAAAACTTTAATTAAAATGAGCTAGTCACCGAGGTTACCAGTGTGAATATTACACAATCGGCAATTATAATACAAGACTAGAAACTTTTCTAAGATAGCAACCTAGTAATGTGGCCTCGAGAGGCAGAACGCAGTCCGTCTTTCAGTCAAAAAAAATCTCACTTGAAACACATTCGAGCTAACTTGCATTTTACCGGGAAGACGGAAGGGAGAAGGGACGGTAAAGATCTAAAAATTACTGGTAAAAAAATTAAATTACTGGTTAATTAACATGAATATTTGTAAAAATGAAAATCACAGTTTCTCATCAGGTGAAGAAGGGCATAAAATGCACCATTAACCATTATGACAGTTTGACTGTTTTTTGCTTATATTAAATTATATTAATTCCTAAGATATCTTTAATACGATAATAATAATTTACAAAGCAAAACATATTTTACAGACAGCCATGCTGAAACTTTAAATTTCGCATGTATTTGATAAAATATATCAGAAGTCAAATGTTTTTCAATCTGAAAGCTTATGTTTGATTCACTTTCAAGAAACGATCTCAGTTTACACCATCGGTGTTCAAAAGGCGTTTAGTTTTGCGATACTATTTTAAAAAAAATCCTGTATAACATTTATCGTATTTATTTACTGTCTTTAATCTGCAACTGAAATATATGCCTTTAAATCGATTATCAAAGCTTTTAGCTACTTCTCTAGCGGTACATAAATAAGATAACAATTTGTGGAAAAGCAAATCTTTATTTAATATAAAATAAACCTGCTTACTCGAGTACGAGAAACAAAGTTCATTAATTTCAATAACAGTAAATTAAACCTTTAAGGTAAATGTTTAGGATACTTACGAATTTCATACTTTATCCTCTTAACAGAATAGTAAAAACAGCTTTTCATCTTAAATGTGAAAGACAGAGCATATAAGAATAGTTTATTGACTGAATAGTATGTTTGCCCACGTTCAGATGAGATTGCGAGTTTTATATTTCTTTAGGAATTATTCCATTATATACAAAATCCGAATTTATCCAACGAGAACGGATTAAAACTGATGTTGTGTGTTCCTAATTTTCCCCTTGTTCTTTAAATTTGAAAAAGGTTTAGCTTAGTGATATTCATCTGGGGCGATTTTTATTTCTGGGAAAGACCGAGTTTAATAATGTACACATACTTCGCGATCATCAAGCTTCAAGGACACCAGTCCATTCATATGCTTCTCTTAATGATCTCTTTAAATAATTAAATTATATTAACCCAACACAGACAAATTAGAGTCAGTCCCTTCAGAATAATTATGCCACATTTAGGTTGTTTATCCTTTGATTACAAATACCATTATCTTTGGAGCAAATCAAGAACCAAGTAATTAAAATTTGGTAATTTCGTACAGCTTCCATTAACATACTACATGGATGACAGAATCCATTGTTCTTTCAATGAACTATATAAACCAGAAACCAGAAAGTCAGTTACACAAATCAATACATACAGAAACATTTTAAGATGTAACAGTAACAAATATTAACAATTTTATGTTACTAAATTTAAAATTCATTTTAGTTACATTTACAGAAATTTGAAGTTGTCCATTTATTAGAGATTCTCCACACTTTTTGTATAATGCTGATTCAGAATTATAAGCAAATGATTTTAAAACAGATAAATGTATGAAAAACTATGCTCGCCGCCCAGACAGGTAAGTGATTAGTGATGCTGAGTGCCGTACTAAATGCTCCGGGTTCGAAACCCGAAAAAGGCGGGGATATTTGTAAATGCACTGTGCATCAAGGGGGTATCACTCAAAATACAAGGCTAGCCGACAGTCCTCTCGTGATGCTGGAAGTAGAGAAAGTGGAGTAAGAGATTCTCACACCCGTCACCTGGTGTGCTGTCTTTCAAAATTGAAGCGGAAATGAGCAGGGTCGGACTGTCACCCATAGCGCGCTGAAGGATCTTGTGAACGACAGACGCCATCTTGTACTCTCGCCACAATAAAATTTTTCTGATTATGTCAGACAAAGGAGTTTCGTCACAGCAACAACACAAAATTATGCTCCCATTTAGTTACAATTTACTCAGACCACAAACAAAGCTAGAAAGATATGCTTGTAATATTTAAAATTAAAGGTTCTTGAGTACATTTTACCATTTTACGTGTTTTTGTTCCAACGTCTGGGCTCAATTCTTGTGTGCATTTTATTTTGTTTTATAAAGTGAATCAGCATTTCACACTGAAAAATTATCTTCCTTCCTTCCAGTAACGTAATCTAATTTTCAAAAAGCAAGCTAGCTTTTATGAAACTTTATTCTTTGAGCAGTAAATGAATGTAAATAAATAAATAAAATCGACACTTAAAAAGGCACTATGTTAATGCACATGCTCGCATATATTATCGACACCTACTGAATATCAATTTTTTTTTGGATTTTTCGCAATAGAGAAAAAAGTACGCAATTGTTCGAAAAACGTCCTTTAGCAGCAAATAGTTTTCGTGCAAATACTGGCCCATTGTTGAGAATTAACATTTACCCTGAAGCTCATAATAAAATTTTTCCCAAGAAAATTAGATGAACTTAACCAAATTACATCACGAAGCTTAGTTGTAATTAATCAGAATCCTCTGGAGGCCGTTCTATGGGATGTGTGTTGATGACGTGTGAATATGTAAGATGATGTTTCAAAATGGTTCCACGGAGAAATATTTCTCTTCTTTAAGATCGGTTGCTTGTAGAGCCATAGTTCTCATTAAACAAGATGAATAAAATGGCTTAAGTCCTTTTAACTAATTTGTTGAATTAACTTCTAAAATTTATTCACGTGTTATCTTTTAGTTACTGAATAGCTTTTAAAAACCTCTCCTTTAACATGCAAAATCCGTTCTTAAAAAATCACAGTTGAATAAATTAATTTCCACTTACTCATCTGAAAGAACAAAAACGTTTCAATTTCCAAGTCCATATAAAGCCCTGAATTATTTATTTAAAAATATTCTTATTTTATTATGTCTGGAAATAAAAATATGTAAAATCTATATTGTAATGTTTGAAGTAAATATGCCTTTTAGGTACTTGCTTTTCAAAGTTATATGCATGTTTGTCTACAATAATATTTTCTTATTGCTGCAAACAATATTATGATTAAAATTTTAATTGAAGATATCTCTGACAATGCATATTCATCTTTTATATGAATTTGGTAGTGGAAAACCTTTCTGAATGATCGTTTTTATTTTTCCTTCGGAACAAGTATAAAATTTAAATTTCGTCAAAATATAAGGTATTAAAAATAATCACAGTTTTAAAGCATATATCATTTGATTCATTCTCAAACTAATGACACGATTTTACGCACGTCAAAAGTATATAAGGTCGGGAAATCGTTTTGGAATTTTTCGTGAAAACATCATTTGAAATCAACTTGATGAAAAAAATGAAAATTTATAACATAACGTGGTAAGGACGTGTGTCGTCGGTTATTCGTAAAGCGTTGGACTGCTCCTCTTCAAAGTGTTAAGATACTTATGATTCAAATTTAGTCAGAAATTTGGTGATAAAAAAGATATGCATTTCCGCTCACAATATATTTATATTTTAATAAACAAATTCAAGGATTTAAAAGAAATGTGTTGCCGGCATTTTAATATAATACCTTCTGTTCGTCTGTGAGCTATCCTTCTACAAGCGTTAAGATATTTAATTTTGCTTTAAAATTTAATCTTTTATTAATTAACAAACTAAGCAATTAAAGACAATAAACGCAGATACATTTCACCTGTTATTAATTACAATTTGGAACTGTGAAATTACACTATTTGCATTCCTTAAAATCATCCTTATATATATATGCATACTTTGTCCCTTTGTTTGTTTTTGTGTGTGTAATTTATACAAATGTAGTTTTTTTTTCAGATCTTAATGATATTGTGCACTTGACCTTCAAAATGAGAGAAAGGTCTATGTCTACATAATATTTTGAAAAACCAAACCACACTCAGGGCGTTCATATTAGAACCAAAATCAACTCACGACATCAACTTTAATTCACGTCTCCGTTTTTCCGATTCCGCTGTCACTGTAAGCCATACATGCTAAGCAAGGCATTTATAATTATTTTTCAGAAAAATCTAAATATTAATATTTATAGATAGTTTTTATTTTGAAATCACTTCATCCATGTTAGGTTCACGTTACTGTTGTTACGTTATCGCTGTCAGTTGCTATGAAATCCACTAGAGCGCGCCATGTTTGTTTGCTCTTAAGAACACTGTAGAACATTTGAAACAAAATTTAAGTGCCCTCTCTATGAGTTTTGCGTGAATATTTCAAATTAGGTCAAAGTGTACAGTGATTTTCTGAAAAAGGGCGTAACTAATAACAAAGTAAAACGCTTTTCAATTAATCGATAAACGGACATATATTAATTCATTATTATATAGATAGAGAGATGTAGTATGAGTCCCTGTTAGCGACTTTCCTATTCAACGGATTACCCTGGCATTCTGGTAAATCTCACATACGACCCATTTGGGAACTCTTATGGCAACCCAGATGATTTCACCGGAATAGCATCTGCTTTCTTTCTTTTTATTGGTTGCACATTTCCAGGGCAGTATCCGTCATTCAGGTCTGCTTTAAAATGTTCTATGAGTTTTCGCTGAGGTCTGCAATTTTCTTCGGAAACGGTTCGTAAGTTATTCGAACTTCCGCGAGAATTCTCAAATTGCCATTTCTAATCTGAATGTTTCTTAGCGTGGTCGTTAGGTTAGATTATCATATTTCGTTTATCTATATTTCAGTTTATCTATCACAAGAAGGGCACCCGCCAGATAGTCTGCAGCTATCTGTCGTCCTAGAAATGAAGAATAACAAAAGACGTTGAATTATTCTTCCTTATTTCTTAATTTTCTTAGAGATATATGGTTATACAAACCTTGGTTAAATACTTACAGTTAGCTTTTTTGCATTAACATAATTTTGTATTAACATTTTTATAATACAATAAAACATTTTTAATAAAACTTTTTCTTAGCTGTAAAAATCTTGAACTGCCTGCCGTTTAACACGTTAATCAAAATTATCAATTTCTCAGCTTCTATCAAAGGTCTTTTAGGTCTTTTAAGGTTCTTTCCAGGTCAACTTCGAAGTTTCGTTTACCCGTGGTCAAGGCTTCATTCTTAATTTTTATAATTGTACTTCAGATAATCCAGTGGCGTGAGATGTCCTCGTCAAGGTTCAGAGAGATTGTAAGGTTTTAGTTGAACTAACAAAGTTTTATTTTAATTTTCCCTTTTCTATCTGTTCTCATTTCAACTTCCCGTTAGAATAAGCGCGCCTTTCAGCTTTATGCTAATTTGAAGTGGAGCCAAGTTATATTTAAACGAAAGGTAGAAACCTTTCAGTGTGAGAGAGATTTTAGTCTCAGACCACTGTTACTCTATTCGACGTTCGCCTGATTAGCTAGTATTTAAATTCTAAGCCGTAGCGCTGTTACGTGATTACTTATTGAAGTAACTCTAAGTGCGTCAGTATTAGTTAAATCTTGCTACGCACCATTTAGTTAAGAGGCCAACCTCGCGTTTAGAGCTCCGTGAGCAACGATTACTTAACTTCTAATTAGTTTTAGTTTAAATTACCTGATTGTTCAGTTTAGACCCAAGTGCGGTCTTTATTTTCTGTATCCCTCCCGAGTTGGGAAGTGGCTGTAAATAATTGTGGTTTAATAAAAGAGGATTTTAAATCCCTTTTAAGTGCAGTTCTTCTACCACTTAATCACAATATTCTACCACAGAACATAGCTGCATTCAGCTCCCTGTTCAAGATCAGGACTTCACGTTTCACGAAGATGTTTACCAAGAATATGCACCGAACACTCAGTCCTGATAAGATTAACTATTGAATATCTCCCCGAAGCTTCAGGGAAGTAAAATCCAATAACACTATACATGATTTGATGCGCCCGATACTTTAAAGGTTAATCTTTCTTAAACTGGAAGGATATTTTTTAAAACTGACGGTTATCAAAGTATTAGAAAACCAAGGATGAACAGAAACAAATTTTAACAAACGCCAGTACGAAAGAAATAACAACGACAGCAAAAGTAATTGAAAGTATTATAGAGCTGTATATAAGAGAAAGCGTATTCAGCTGGGTTGAAAACGGGAATATGAAATACAAACTTTTGCTTTCCGCGGCTAACATTCGCCAGAAACAAAATAACAACGGAGTAATCACTTGACTCAATTCTACTTGAAATATACCAGCACTATTACAGCAACTGCAATTAACTAGGTATAAAAAAATTCAGAGCAGTTCTTTCGGTAAACAGACAGTAAATCTTGCTTTTTGTTTCAATGGAGGTATCTGAAACAGGCAATTTTAGCGCCAAAACATGACGATGTTAAATATGTTAACAATCATGTTTTCGCCAGTGCTGTTACGTTTTCGTCCATTGACCCAGTAATGGACACAGAACAAGCTATACATTATGCGACAGAATTTTGAAATACTCTTTAGCCATCAAAAATATCACCACGCGAGCTCCCTTTGAAAAAGGTATACCCTGTTGTATCATCAAACCGCCAAACCACCAGAACTCTCACCGTGAAGTATCTTTTGCCGAACGTATCAGAGAACCCCTTCACCACCATATTCACTCCTCGCATTCCATTGATTCCCCGTGATTCATATATGGCCTTCAATTTCAAGTGATAGCAGTTTTCCATCCGGCTTGCATTCGCTATTGCTTTCAAGCACGTAGGCTGGAAATTCGACTTGATGCTTGGAATTAGTTTGGAACTAATTTGCTTTGAACAAACATAGAACATATCTTATAAACAACAGCAAAATCACTCTCTACCTGAGGTTTTGTAATGTTACCCCCATCCCTCTAAATGCAACATCTTCAGTCTGCCTAAGGCTAGGAGATCGTTGGGTACTTCAGCTAGTGTTATTAATATTCAAGAATTTCAAAACGTTTTGACACTCTTGGCTAAGTGGTAAATTTTCTAAGATTCACAAATTTTGATACAAATTTAAAACAGGATTTCGGAAGCATAAAGAATAAATCTAGAGCATATAATTGCGTCGATGGCAGTTGTCGTCTATTACCTGCTTAGGGAAAGCATGACTATTTCAAACCAAAAAAGGTCAATAATAAAAATGAATTAACTTTCACTTGCAAGTAGGATATCTCATGCATAGGATATTACTTAAGCCAACAATTCTGTTTTCTGCCAGGAAACGGAGTGACGGTTCGAAATGATAAGAGCCGTATATACACTGGTGTGCAAAAATTAAGGACGAAGTCGAAAAATTAGCTTATCAGCTGAACGAAGAGGCAGAGCGGACAGAAAGACTAATCAGGAGATTAAGGTGATGTACGGTAGCACATGCGCAGATATGCAGGTAGACGTAATGGAGGAGTGTCTGAGTAGTATAAAGCCTGTTGTCGGTGTAAGATCAGTATTTCTGGCAAAGAGATTGCACGCCGTATAGCAGTTAAAATCACACCGAGTTGCTGCCTCAGCGAGAAATGGCGAATAATCAATCTGTTAGACGACATCTGGATGCTTTTACCCGAGGTCGAATCATTGGGAAGTTGGAGGAAGGCCGCAGTGTGACAAGTCTGAGTTCGGAATTGCTCACAGCATCGTTTCACGACTTTGGAGACAATTTCAAACTACAGGAACAGCTATCCGGGGGTTTAGTAGTGGTCGTCCACGAGGAACCACACCCGCAGATGACCGGTATATTGCCTTACAGGCCAGAAGAAACAGGCGGCAGACAGCGGGAGAAATCGCTAGACACACGACACAGGCGACTGGACGACCGATATCGCGTTTTACCGTGGCCAGAAGACTGCACGGTGGTGGTCTGTTTGCACGACGCCCTGTACGGTGTGTACCTCTAACGCCTGCCCATCGGAGAAGGCGTTCTCTGTGGTGCCGGGAACACCGGAATTGGAGAGACAATGAATGGGGACGAGTACTCTTTACAGATGAGAGCAGATTTAGTCTGAGTTGCGATTCTAGACACATACACATCTGGACAGAGCGGGGAACACGCAATAACCCCTTCAACATCATCAAAAGGGACTGTTTTGGAGGTCGCGGAGTTCTCGTTCGAGCAGACATAATGCTTGGTAGCCGGACCGACCTTCATATCTCCCAAGGAGGTTCGTCACCTGGGACTGCTATTGTAACGAGGTTCTTCTTCCTTACATGCGTCTTTTCACAAGGGCTATGGGTCCTCAGTTCCTCTTCATGGACGACAACGCTCCACCTCATCGCACAGTTACTGTCGAAGAGCTGTTGGAGAGTGAAGATATTGAACACATGGATTGGTCGGCAAGGTCTCTGGATCTAAATCCCGTCAAGCATGTACGGAACTTACTAGGGAGACCCGTGGCAGCACGTAACTTATCGCCAGTAACGATTCCGAAACTGCGATTGGTGCTACAAGAGGAACGAGCAGCAGTGTCTCAACAGCTCATTAACAACCACATATCCAGCATGCACAAATGATGTGAAACCTGCCTAGCAGTCAGGGGAGATCATATCCCCTATTAAAGACCGGATGTTTCTTGCTGGACACCCATCACAGGGATGTTTCGGCCTTCAGTCGCATTGCGCTCCATGCTACTTTTTCAATAAAGCTTCTTTTTATCCCTCTGATTTCTCTTTTAGTAAGTGTTGCTTACATTACTCATGCCCTTACGTATTGGGGATCTTACGGTATTAAATGTGTTGATTTGGAAAGCTTTTGTACAAAGTTATATTGAAAGAACCGTCTCGTCTTTAATTTTTGCACACCAGTGTAATGCGATGATCAGTGCAAATCTGCAGTGATTATAGAAGAATTTTCATAAAAGGAAAGGGATAATTATGGTATCATGCTTCTGCAAGCACTCAGTATGCGTATACTACAACAAAGTTTAATTTTTACTATTATAGGAATGCAGTCCTGAAGTTTTACATATTTTTTTAGGTAAGTGGAAAAGAAACCAATTTAATTTGTGCGTTATGATCTGTTCTTCTCATAACACTAGAAAATAGAACAAATATCTATAAGAAAAATCTAAATCCAAATCTCTTGATATTAACTCTATCAGGTATATGCTTGTAGTTGCGTTCGACGCCTCTGAGATTTCATCTCAAGGAGCAGCTAAGAATAACGTTGAAAGTGCAACCCTTGCTGTCACCATTGATTTAAGTACCTTTTCAAACAATATGAAACATCGCTAAATAACAATATTTGACACTAAGACCTTGCTGTTCTTGAAAAGGTTTTTGATAGCGCGGTTCGAAGTATTAATTTTGATGACGAATAAGGTTCAATAAAAAATGTTAGCTGGAAATTTCTTTAACACGTGGGCACCCATGTATATTTGCGTCAGAAGTGCGGGCTAAGTTTTCAGATCAAATCGTTATCGACTCGTTTATCACGCTTGTATTTCTTGCTTTCATTTTTGTTTTGTTTCTTTTTTTATTTCATTTCTTCAGAGACATCTTGCAAGCAAAACAAATCGATGCAATATAGTAGTTTCCGCCTCACACTTGAACGGAGGCAACGTGGACAGAAGCAACGCAGAGAAAAAATGAAGAAATAGTACTTGAAGAAGAAGGAAAAAATCCGAACGTTCATTTTCAGAACCTTAGTCGATATCTCAGATTTTAATTTCCTTTCTATGAAAGGAAAGAATGATTGCTGCGTAGAAAAAAGAAATTGAGTTTTGGCGAAAATTACGACTCAAAGTTTGAAAACCTTTTTCCTCTAAGTTTTCTTTTTTAAACTTCTTTTTCGCTACTCGAAAGCGATTCGTTGGAATAATGATTCACAGCTCCCATCGAGTTATTGATAAATTACTGCAAAATGGTCAAAATAAAAAAAATAAAATTGAAATCGTTAAGAAAAATATGTAGGCACAGAACGTTGGACTATAATTTTGGCACTCGAAAGACGTTAGAGCATCAAAATTATTTTTTGAATTAATATTTTCTTTTGACTTTGGCGGCTGGAGCTTGCAGAAATTTTCAGAAAGTTCTTTTAACTATCATTTCCTTTGGAGCTTTCAAAATGGATTTTCAACTAAAAGAAGAAGGTAGTGCATCGTGCTTATTCAAAACAAGATTCAGATCATTAACTTCACATATTTTTGTTTTCGTCTGTCTTGTTTCATAGGCTAAATCTTTTCCGTTAAAAATGATAACTTTGAACAAGGCCTTTCAAAGTTACACTTGAAAAAGAATTTATTTTCTGTCATTCTTGTGCCTCATAACCGAAAGCTATGAACACTTAAATTTGTTACTTAATATACGCATGCAAAGTAAAACATTAAATTTTATTTTCAAAACATGTTTATGGTTTTGTTTCATCGTCCTCTACACAGCTGCATATTCATAATATATATTTTGTTTTCATGCGCCTTTTATATAACTCTGCTAATGCAAATAACTATGTAGCAGTAAAAATGTGATTATATAGCAGTGATAACGAAATCCTCTCTTCAGTAATATTAAAATCAAACCATTTAAAGCGAGTAATAGAATTACTTCCATACGTTGGAAATAAAGTTGTAGGACTTTATGATAAATTAACCCTATTATTTTATTATTTATTCTGTCTATATTTCCACTTTATGCAATACAAACGACGTAATTATATCCCTACCATCTTATATTTTCGAAATCACTCCTACTTCAGCTAAAGCCTATTCATTACTGCGTGTAATACTTCAGTTACCGTTGCCTTAAAAACTAAAATTATATGTGTTTTCTGCCAAGTTCACCTAATGGATTTCTTTTGATTTATTTGAACTAGCAAACTTTTAAAAAACATTGCACTGGAAAACATTTCAAAATGGATGTGACTGCGGCTATGTTTTCTTGTTCCCTAGCTGCACATAGAAGAAATGACGTTCGAATCCTTCCACAAAATTTAATACAGAGGCTTCTAACATCAAAATTGAAGGTTGGCTTCATTTACACTCCCATGTTATTTGTGAGATATTCAATCAAATCCTTCAATCAGACATGCAGACACTCCTCCAGTTTCCAATATCGCAAAAGCTAAATTAAGTGTGCCCTGTCTCCAAGCATTTTAAACTGTATGCTTTGGGAGCCAATGTATGATTCTACGCAACTTTACATGTTAATTCCTAGGACTGTAAATACAGACAGACGTTTTATCTTTCTATGTTACTTCCAAAGTGCAACAGAACACAAATTTATCTCACAGAAAAATAAGAACAAATGTTAAATACAAAATAACGCGTGCCTATTAAGCTTTGGCTCAGGTATCAAAATTTTCAGAAGCAAATACGACTACCGAAGCAAAAGCCGATTAAGCAGTTGAGTAGCAGGAACATCTCATTGATTGGCCAGTTACATTAGCTTAACATCTTCAGTTGCTGCTAAAAGCTCTTTCCCGAGCTCAAAAGCCCTGTGCTTTTATGCATTAACTAATTTCTATCGTAAAGGAAGTTGGTGAAAATATAAATACAAAAGAGGCGAAATAATAATATTACTATGTAAAATGACATAAACTTTAGAAAGTAACTTTCGTATTTGAAAGAAAGTTCATTAAAGGAGTTCTTCATTTTCCTTCCTTTATTTGCATAGGAAAAATGAAAAATTTTATCGTTCAAACTTAGAAGTGAGCACTCGTTTACCTCTTTGTCTGCCAGCAAATTTGCCCGCTCTGCTGTGATTTACACCCGTGTAGCACAATGCTCATATTTTATTAAATGTTATTTGTATAGTAAGTAAAATAGCTGTCCTGAAAAATGATAATATTGTTTTTACATGGTCGTTTTTGTGGTTTTCTTAGTGTCCGTTTAGATCCTCTACGATGGCCCCCACGGAGGCATACCTTCCCTTAGGCAGATACCAAACCCCTGCTTCATCATTTCAACTAAAAAATCATATACTACATTTCATTTATAACCAAATAGATGTAATTCCATATATGAAAACGTTAACACAGAGCAATTTACAATCAGATATTAAATAAGGATCCCTTAATGTTAACCAATTCAAGATATTTAACAGTAAATAGAAAAAGAAAGCTCAGTGCACCGCGCGTGCTTATAAGAATATGTATTATTAGTCCGTGGTCTCACGGGCCTTGTCTAGCATTCGAAGAAATTATTATGCCCCGTGATTGCATTTCGATTATGTATTGATTGAATAAAGGGTGCTTATAGTTTTAGAAACATGGAGATAATAATAAAGTTTATCAACGTGACGACTTCGAAGGGAAAAGAGGTAAAAGTAATAGCCTTTGACAGGGGTTCCCAAAGTGGGCGCAGTAATATAAGGCTATAGGCGCCGCAAGGCGCTCCTGACTTTACTTCATGCAGAGACAAACGTTTAACACTCAGCCTTTTCTCATTAATTATGCTTTCATTAATATTTTCCTTTAATTTTAATTTTATTTTTAAAAATAATTATTTCTCAAGTTTTTATCACTATTTATTTCAGTTATTTACCTAATTCCATTTAAATTATATTTGTAACAATTTTATTTCTCCTTTTAATTTAAAATGATTCCTGTTCTCAATTTCGTTCTTTAAAGCGCCGTTTTATTCTGCCTCTTATTTGTTTTAAGCTGCAGTAATTCTATGTTGTTGCGTCACATTTTTGTACCTGTTTATTTCTATGTCACAATCTTAGCACTAGTAACAGTTGGTGTTTCTTTCTTTTGCGTTCGCATGCCAATATTAAACTCGTGAATGGATGGGGAAGGTCGTATATCTTATACGTCTATGAAACGTCACTCGACAAAATTTTGCAATAAATTCGTGATCTCGACAAAATTTTGCAATAAATCGACGCAACCTTACTGATATTTCACAAAATGAAAAGATATTTAATAAACAAGCAAATCGATAATAACGACAAGTTCAAATCTGAGTGACAAGGCATCGGAAATTGGAAAAGAAGCGAAAATATCTTTAGTTAAAATTTACTTTGGTTTTTGTTTTACTTCAGTAAAAGTGAACATCGATGAAAGACAACGATTACAGATGTGTTGTCTGTTTTAAAAATCTTTGCACTCGCTTTAGCTTCCAGGTAAGCTAAAGCGGCATTTCGAGACCATTCACCAAAAATTGGTCGACAAATCTCGCGATTTTTTAGCAGGAAGTTACAAGATTTTGCAGAAGCAAGTCAGTGTGTTCACTAAACAGGTGTCAGTTCCAGTAATGCACAGCTAGAGGCTTTCAATATAAGTTCACAAAGACTGGCGAAGTGCAAAAAAAAAAAAAAACGCACTCTATCGTAGAAGAGCTTTCTTGATTTCTTTCTTGATTTACTTTCTTGAGCTGCTCTGGACACGGTTAATATAATGGTCTGAAACGACGAGGGAAATTCATTTCTAAGGTGCCTCAATCGAACAATACTATTAGGCGGAGAATTCAAAATGTTGCTCAGGATCTCAATGAACAGTTAATAAAGAAAATGAAATGAAATGTATTCGATCTGCAACTACATGATATTAATGACAGTAACAAAGATGCAAATATATTATGTTATGTATGCTTTCAGCATGGTAATATTGTTATTGAAGCTGTAAGAGCATTATCGGAAGGACGAAGGGACTCAAAACTTGTTCGAAATGCTCGACAAGTTTATAACGGAAAATAAGTTCGATTGGATAAAATGCATCGGTGCATGTACTGGTAGTGGTGGATTAATGTCTTTTTGTTATAAAACACTTTTTATAGCAAAGCACCGCATGCCGTGTAGACCTATTGCATTATCTAGAGGGAAGCACTTGCATCGAAGTCACTTAGTCCGCAGCTGAATTTCGTATTGGAATGTATTACAGACATAGTAAATCAGATTAAAACTAGACCAAGCAAAAAACAAAGATTTTTCAAAAAGCTATGCCAGGACATAGAAGCTGAACACACGGCCTTGCTACGTTTTATTGCAGTTCACGATTACTTTTACGTGGCAACGTCCTGTCTTCTGCATTTGAGCTGTGTCAAGAAAATAACACGTTTCTGCAAAAATAAAATCAAGGAATTGCTAAATATTCTACCGAACCCGCCTTTTTGTTGAAAATTACTTATTAGTGCAATATATTTGACAAACTAAATGTCTTGAATCTGTCTCTATCAAGAAATTAACACTCTTCCGCAAGAGGAAAATCAAGGGGTTTCTAAGTATTTTGTCGAATCCAACGTTTTGCTGAAAATTGCATTTTAGTGCAATATATTTCATAAACTAAATGTCTTGAATCTGTCTCTACATGGAAATGTGTGGAAATATTAAAACTTGTAGAAAAGCGTTAAGGGAAAAGCTGAAGTTGTGGATAAGAAAATTGAATGGCGGCGGTACTCGAGGTTGGTTTTCTACATTTTACCAATGCATAGCTTCTTATAAAGTCGTTGTTCTACAGGTATTGCAGTCTCGTTTCATGGAACACCTTTCAAAGTTCACTGATTGGTTGGCAAAATACTTTGGGAAAGATAATGTAAAGAAATTTATGTTGATACAAGATCCTTTTCATTCTCATACATTTTAATTGAGTACGCTGAATACATTTTAATTGAAGTGTGCTGTGACCAGAGCCTGAAATTAAAACTTTCCTGCTCAGATATAATGGAATTTTGGATTTCAATCAAAATTGAGTACCCAAATTTAATTTCGAGAGCTCTAAGGATTCTTGTTTCTTTCGTAACATCCTATCTATGCGAAGGTGGATTTGTAGCTGTCGCTGTAATAAAGACTAAAGTTCGAGAATCAGTGTGGAGCAAGAAATGAAAGCAAGAAATATATCAAGCCTTCTTTTTTGATGTAAAAACCTGTGTGGGATTAACAACACATCTGCCACAATTACTTACTGATTTGCCATTGACGGTTTCTTTTACTTGTATTTGATCAGTATCAGTATGTTTTCTTTTCAGTTAAAATTATAATATTTTTTTCACTAAAGTGTAGTTTTTATCTGTGTGCGGAATCAAAATTACAGTATAAGTGCTGTAACTAGGGCGCCGTTAAAAATTTACAAAACTGTAAATAAAGCAATAAGTGCACCGTGTATCGAAAACATTTCAGGAGCCCTGGGCTAAGTCACTGCCTTTTCTACAGCATGCTTGTATATCAGGCCTCGTAACAATGATTCAGCATTTCTTGTTGACTTAAATGATCATTGAAGCGATCTACAAAAAAGCTGCCAGGATAGAATAAACTTTATAAACACTGATTTTATGCTTGCATAAATAACTTAAGTTAAATTCCATTTCGAGCATACATTATTGCATTAATCAAAAGCAAATTAAGAGCGAAGGAAAATATTTCGCGCATTTTCTATCTCTTAAATAGTGTTATTTCAAGTTAAAATTCTCAAGAATAGTCAAGAAAAATGAATAAAGCTTTTAATGATTTGAAGACAGATTTCGCATTATTTACATCTCCTGTAAAACCAAACATCAGTAAATCACCATCAAATCTACAGATAGAGCTAATTAATTTTCAATATGATATAATTTTCAGTTAAAGATCTGAAAATACAGACTTGATTAACATTTATTCTTACTTGTCGGAACATAAATGCACTCATTTACGATATAAGAATAATTATATTGATTTTAAGTACATTTATACGCGAATAGATTTGTTTCCATAAATGAAAACTTACAGGAAAAGAATCGAGTGTACAAATCTATGATAAAAATAAATTTCTAGTCATATATCTCCAAGGCTAGATTCGACACGCCATCAAGTGTTAAGTTGTAGTAAGAAACAAAAAAATTCGTAATTATTTGCATAAAATGCAAGTATTTGTTCTACATATTATTGCGTGCGTACGGGCACGTAATGGATTGAAAGCAGGAGTCGTTAAAAAGTTACTAAAATTTATTCTTTTCACACGAAATAAAACAAAATACTGAAATATTTGCTCAGCCATATACGTACAATATCACAATATCGCAAACGTTACACAGAATTCGTTTCAAAACAGGTAAAATTAATCCAGTCTCACAGCAAATTCGCTACAATCAATGAGAGCATTAAGTAAACAAACAGTTCGCTTTAACAGTTACAACTGAGATGAGGTATTTTAATTCGCTTGTTATAACCTTTTTAATTATTCACTAGAATATTTTGGTAAAACCTTGATTTTTGTGGATGGCAACAGCAATTACGAGATATTTATTTATTAAATATTAAATGCACGCGCTCTTTTATTTTTACTTTTTGACGTAGCTTTCTTTTCAAATATCGTCTGCGTTGCACGGGAAAATAAAGCAATTTTAATTACAATTCTAAATAAATAGCTAAATAAATACGAAATCCGTAACACTGCCCCCTTCCCAAGGACTGCACGTCCCCGGCAGTACAATCCCTGGACAGGAAGCCAAACTTACAACTAACGCATCAATGCAACAATGCACATTACATTACAATAACAAAATAAACAATAATTGCAATAAGTAACTTTCAGCAAATCAAATGCTATCAAACATTAAATACAAATCACATATTATCAAATACTAAATACAAATAAAATATTATCAAATTTCTAAATACAAATAAAATATTATCAAATACTAAGTACAAATCAAATACTATCAAATACAAACACTATCAAATACTACATACAAATGCTATCAAATACTAAATGCAAAACAAATACAAAAAGGACCATGGTCTTATACTAATTACATTACTGTTTACAATTATATACACTACGTACTATGACCATAGTAAACAGCTAACCTGTTGTAATGGACGACTTTAGGTTTAGAATTCGATGACTTACGGATCCAAACCACGACGTCATTCAGCCTGTTTAGGACTGTGTACGGATCATCAAAAGGTGACTGCAGTTTCGGACAGAGTCCTTTCCGTCGAGTCGGATTCCACAACCACACCTTGTCTCCGTTGAAACGATGTCCAGTAGCTCTGGAGTCGTAACGGATTTTCATCTTCTCCGTTGCAAGTTGACTCGCTGTCGTGCAAAGTTGTGCATCACTTCAAACCGGGCCTGGAGATCTTGAATATATTCCTCAGGCGATGAAGTCACATCCGAAGGGCGACCAAACAAAAGATAACGTGGCAGACGAAGGTCACGACCGAAGACCATCTGAAATGGGGAATAGCCGGTGGTCTTGTGGACAGCACTGCGGTAAGCACGCAGTGGTAACTTCTTGTTCCAGTCCTGTTGGTTTCTGGAAACCACTAATGAGATGTTATTGAGAATGGTTCGATTAAACCTCTCTACCATGCCATCCGACTGAGGATGCAAAGGCGTCGTTTGGGTTTTGTTAATGCCGAGTAGCTTGCAGAGTTCTTTGATTACAGCCGAGGTAAAATTCCTTCCCTGATCGGAATATAACTGAAGAAGCACTCCTAAGTACACTCCGAATCCAGTGCTGTATCATCATCTCTGCTACTGCGACAAATTTCATTAAATAAGTTATGGGTTTAATGTCACGGTCTCCATTAAATCATTTATGTGTTTAATGTCACGGTTTTTCAGCTGGTCTTTCCTGACTTCCTTGTCACTCCATGGGTCTGGATCAAACGATGTTGATGTTGCAATTTGTCGTGCGACTGTTTTAAGCAGCTGGAATTTAGCTTCGACCCCGGAATAACATCGGCAGTTTTCTGGGCAAGGTCCTCTAGACAAGGGGTTTCCTTGCAGTGACGGATAGTGATGTCATATTCCTGGAGTTTCTGTATCCACCTGGCAATCTGACCCTCAGGATTCTTGAAATTTAAAAGCCAGACCAATGATGCATGATCCGTGTGGAGCAGGAATTTTCTACCATATGGAAATGATGGAAATGTTTTACGGCTTTGACTATGGCAAGCAACGTTTTCCTGGTGACACAATAATTCCTCTCCGGTTTAGACAGACTATTCTTTATGTAATAAGAAGTCATTTGTAATACATCCAATGTTAATTTTTACTTATTCCTGATATTTATATTATTGAAAACACATGTATACAATAACATCAAAATTACATAAATAAATAGCGGGTTGCAAATCATACTAAATTGTAAACTCTAAGTTTAGAAGTTTCTTTAATTTTATTCAATACGGTGCAAAAGTTTAATTTACATTTAGAGACGTATAACCAGAAACATTTATCTGAAGAAGTGTTAAAATGTAGAAGCCCTGTTATACATTTTTATCTCATTCTTTCATCGTAAATTATGCGCAAATTTTATCTGGTTATTAAAAATAATAAGTTGCATGGTTCAGTTTTAGGAAATGCGGTAACTGCTTTTTCTCTCACATTTTAAGCAAAAGAAATGTAATAACTATTCAGTGAATTTTCATAATTAGAAATTGATCAGTTTCATACAAACTTTTGGGGAGAAAGCTTTAATTTTTTATCTTTAAACATTTGATTATTAACACCACGAATTTAAATTTGTGATTAAAAAATTGCGGTTTAAACTGAATTTAATGCAATGATGTATATTTGTGTAAAATAAGTAAAATTAGAAAAACATATTAATCTTCTGAAAGATTATTTAAAAAATGGGTAATGTATATCGGCTAAGAGTATGTAACTGCTTAATTAACTTCCTCTGCTCTGCTCACCCCTTAAAAGTTACCTGTAACTGTCAGCAAGCTATCGCCTTAGCTTAATTCTGACTATAGACATAATACACAAAACAAAATCTAAAACTCAACTTTCTTTCCTTAAGCTATTAACTTTATAAGGTTTACCCTAACATTTATTTTTTAGTCGAAGTTTTACTGACTTCGAGAGAGAGCCTCAGAATTTTTGACTAGCACGCGTTTGCCTTTTGGTCACGTCTCTCTAAGCTCGGCCGTATTACAGGCCCTTGATAGCTTTGCTAGCTTATTCGATATTTAGGGGCCAACTAGTTGGATTTTGATAGCTTCGGCTGCATCTCTTTGGTAAGCATTAGTTAAGTTCTTATTTCTTACTTTTGAGTTTTAAGCTCAAGTGGAGGCTTTGCTGTACGCCCTGAGAAAGGGGCCGACTGTTCATTGTTAATTTGAGAAATAAAGTGAGTTTTAGGTTTCTGTTACTGAACTTAAGCGGTTATTCGCTTAGCTATTCACGAGATTCACGAGTGGTAAATTTTAAAGATAAAAGGATGGAACCCCACAGCTTAAAAGAATACAACAGAAACTAAATTCGTATTGTCAATAGCAGCTTGCTAAAACTTTTCAGCATATTAACTGGATTAAGCTGTCAGTAAATCTATAAGCTATCAGCAATCGAACCTACAGTATTACCCAGATCGAACAAACGAAGCTTAACTAATTTACAACATTTACCAATCATGCCAATGTCAGGCGTTCACGTCTATTCTGATCAGCAGCTCGTTTTCTGTAAACAAGCAGTAGCAGCGGAAACATCAAGACCTTTACATTGAGTCTTGCCAGTTAAAATCCTTCTCATTTAAACTTAAGTCACTCTTTAATAAAATCTGGTAACTCTCTGAAATCACCAAGTACGTGACAAGAAGATGCATAAAGGAAAGAACGAAAGTAAAATTAATTGTTAGTAATATTTAAATAAAGTGTAATAAATGTGCTAAATGGTTCGAAGAATAAATGTTTACCAGAAGTAGAGTTATGAATATTTCTAGAAAATATATCAATAAAAAGTCATTGATATGCAACCAGCGGACTTCTGCCTCACACTACTTACACTTTCATAACAGTGTTTTTATCAAGCTAAACAATTACATTAAGTGAATAAATATATAAATAAATCTCGAATATTATATACTATATTAATTTTAATGCTTTGTTGCTTTAGGTTCACACTTTTCAGTTATGAAAGGTATCGAAATTATAGTCTTATATTCATTCCCGTCTTCACCATGAATTTGTTCACATCATATGCCACTAAATTCGCTTTCTTTTCACATACCTGGTTTACAACTTTGTTATTGTAAAACTGTATTTTTGTAGATGCCAACGAAGATTTTCCTTTCACTCTACTATGGAGGAAATACGCAGCATAAGTTCTTGGTAATAATTCTATGCAGAAATTATGAATTATAAATACATCTCACATTTATTCAAGATTCCATGAATTGTTAATCATTGTTTACAGACAGGAATTTCAAGAGTCAAGACGCAGCGCAGGCCTTGAGGAATTCCTTAGTTCCAATAGAGTGGAAGTGTGCGGATATTAAAATGCATCTTTTGTATATTAAAACGATGCAAAGCTTTCATTAATTTCATATATCCGATGTTCCGTAGGTATGTTATTAAATACGAGAAATCACATATGTTTCCCTGTGCAGAGAATTAGATCTCTGCTGTAGACTAATATAGGGTATATTACATAAAGTTTATATTTCCTTCGGGCGCATTTTAAAGCGAATATTTTTGAGAATTTTCTGATGTCAGAAAACTGAAGAAATTCGCAATGACCTCGCCGGAATTCAAATTTCTGACCTCCCGAATACACGTCGAGCGTATTCCAGTTACACCAGGAAGGCTTGAGGAAAAGGAGGAGAAAATACCTCATAATGTGATATTTTATAAATGAATTCCCATTGTAACTTTAATATAGCGCTTCGAAAAAGAACTTTTTAAAATAGTTTCTTAAAATTTCGTACTCTGTGTGCATGACCATTTTAGTATGACAGCAAATATCAAATTTTATACTTCAGCAGTTCAACGTTAAAAGATTTGTATAGCAGTGATTATTATTTTCCTACTATCATAAGCCTAAGTATGTTTCATTACCATTGGAGTAATTTAAGGTTTTTATTCTTAAATAAATATTAAAACCTTCTTTAAGTACATATTCTGAATATGTAGAGTTATTAGGTTAGTTTGAAAGAGGGGATAGTGAAAAATGAATAATGTCCTCGCCGGGACTCGAAACTCGGACCTCTTGAATACGCGCCGAGTTTACTGACCATTACACCACGAAGGCATGCTATGAAGTCAAAAGAAACACCTTATATACATCCCCTTTTAAAGAGAGACTGGGGATTAGGATACCCAATCGCCAAACCCTGGTGCTGAAGAATCATTATCCACCACCATTTTTAGTTCGGACGCCATTGTAGAGACATTAGGTTATTTCGAAGTAGGAGACATGAAAAAGGAGCAACGCCCTAGCCGAGACTCAAACCTCGGACCTCTCGAATACGCGCCGAGTTTGCTGGTCATTACACCACAAAGGCATGCTAAGAAGGCCGGAGAAATACGTTATAAATATAAAACGCCAAGAAAAGGTTACGTATATTTCCAAGTGTCTCGAACCAAATTATAACGACTTATTGCTCTAATCATCAACCTGCTAGCACTATAAAATATTGCATTATATTACTTATTACAAAATATATATCGTATTATATAGCTGAAAGATATATGAATATAATCGTCCAATACAATTAGCGTTTAATGTGAAAATGTTAATAGTGGAGAAATATCTTTCCATTGAATATCATAAAAATTACAGTGCAAGGGAACTGTAATAGTTAAAGCCAACTTCATTTGTTTTACAAAATACAAAAACTTTGAGAATTGAAAATTTGAAGGTGAAGAAAATGATTTACTAATAAATAAATAAATAAATAATTTAGTTATTCCCAAAGTAAGCAGGAGAACTTTGACAAAAAATATAAGCCCTGTTTTTCTTGAATACTTTTAAAGTAATTTCATTCCAATGAATAAATTTCTTTATTTCATTCTTAAAGGACATATTTAAGATTTTCACTAATGGAGAAATAATAGTTCTCATTATTTATACTACGTAATGTCCACTGATCAGACTATAATATCTTTAAAACGTCTTTTTAAAAATGTGAAAGCAATGCCAATAAAAAGGAAATAAATCTTTAGCTAACCATTTATAGTTCCAGAATTGTGTTATGAGCCAACTAAAATTTTCTAGAAAATTTGTTAATATTGTTGAAGGCTCTTCAATTAATTTCCGTGAATTAAATTTCCTTGGAAACTGCTACTTTTCGGATTATTAGAAGCTTGTATTAATAATATTAATACGAATTCAGTTTTATAAAGTTTTTTTAAAACTTCCAAGTCTTTGATTACGATATTAACTAGCTTTCTCGATAAATGCATCATGCTTGTCTAATTCGAAATAATACATGACAGTTGCAGTTTATTTGCCCATAGCACAAATTATCTTCGCTTCTTAAAGAAGAGGGAGCACTTATTTAAACGCTGTAATTGGAAGTTTATGTTTCCAAACAGCGGTTGCTAAAATAAAGGCCGAGTCAGAATTTTTGAGTGCACGGTGTGTCAGAAGTTTTGAGTACAGGGTGTATGAATGCGGTGTATATATGTGATTATTTAGGATGCGAGAGAAGACAAATACTTTTTCATCGTAGCTGATGGTTTTAGAGGCACGACGTGTCGAATGCATAATCGTGCAGTTTCATTCAGACGCAACGTTTATGACTAGTGAACACACTTTATTTCTAGATAAAGCAATAATTTAAAAGTACATTTTGTTTCACACATCATTTGCAAACATTCTTCATGACAATGTTATACATTTTCTTCATCTTCAGACAAATACAGATGAGGTAGTGAAGAAAGCGACGACACGTTAGCTCGAAGCGAGCAAAGCAGGAAAGGTATTTTGACACATTCAAACGAAAGCCTGGAGGAGAATAAAAAGATTATGGTTTCAATGTTAATTTAGAATTATCGTAATTGTCTAATTAATGAAGCTTGTGGATTCATTAGGGTTTTAAGTAAGAAACATGAAAAATGAATAATGCCCTCGCGAGGACTTGAACCTGGACCACTTGAATATGCGCCGAGTGTGCTAACTATAACACCACGAATGCATGCTGGAAGGAGGGAGAAAATACCTTATGTACTCCCTCTTTTAAAGGGAGACCAGGGATTAGGGAACACAAACGTCAAATCCTGGTGGAATTATTATCCACCGCCTTTTTTTGCTCGGGCGCCGCTGTATATTCATTTAGAATTTTTTTCGATGACTGAAGAAATGAGCTATGCTCTTGCCAGGACTCGAGCTTGGACTTCTCGAACACGCGCCGAGTGTGCTAATCGTTACAACACGAAGGCATGCTGAAAAGAAGGAGAAAATACTTTTTAAGCTCTAAATTATTATTGGCTGGCTGCTTTTCGGCTCAGTTCCCAAAACCATTTACTTAACTAGCGTTATGTAAAAGTCATTGACTATTAACTTTCAAATGATGCAGTTCAGAGAAGCTGACTATTTGGAGAACAGAAAGGGGAAATACTCAAATTAAAATGAAGTGTTAAAGGGTTATTGGAAATAAGAGTTAAAATTGCGATATTTTTTAAGCTTACAATAAACAGCTAATCATTTACAACAGTAACCTATCAGATTTCGTTTGTGAACAGACCAATCAACCGAAAACTCTTTAACAAGACTGAAGACGTATAGTTTCGTCATTTTAATTGTAGTAATTACTGTAGAGTTTTAACTGTAATGGTTGTTATTGATTTGACGCATTCAAAAGGAAACCTGGAAGGGAATAAAAAGATTATGATTTCCAATGTTAGTTCCGAATTATAGTGATTGGCTAATTAACAAAGCTCTACATTATTACTGGCTGGTTGAGTTTCGGCTCAGCTCTGAAAACCATTTACATAACTATGTGCTATGTAACAGTCATTGACTATTAAGTTTGAAATGATACTGTTCAAAGACGGTGACTAGAGAGGCTGTTCAGAGAGGCCGTCTAAGTAGTCAAGAAATACTGTTGAACTTGCCGTGGATTTTAATTACTTCTAATAATCCGATGAACGGATGGATACCGTTATGATCCTTTTCTCGTTCAGCGAGTTATTCATCCAAGCAAAGGTGCAGAACCGGTCTGAGTGCATATTACTGTCTTAGCTTTTTCACTTAATATTTTCTTTTTTACTTTAATGTGCACTGCTAAAAAAAGGGGTCAGTTCTAAATCTTCCATTCTACTGGGCCGATTGACGAAATTCAGATTATGTTTTTTATGTCTCGAAAGCGCGACTTAGGATATATATTAGATTCATACAGCAATATTCTAATATAGGTACTTTGATACAAAATCGGACTTTTTCTGAAATGACACGCCATTTGTTGTTTTCCATATTTCGATTCTACGACTCAAATTATGCCTAAATATTAAATTTTGTAAAATATGGTGCGAAATTTATGAAGAAATTCGAAATTTATCTTGGCGCATTTTTCCCAGTTTGCGCCAAGAATAATTCTTTTGGCGCACTACTTAATTTATAGCAACCTATTTTCCTTTCCCATCTTTTCATTAAACACGAGTAGGAAAAAGTCGTCGTTCATACTTTCGAATAATTTTAACAAACAAACGTTTAGGTGCATAAACCATATTTGGCGTTATTATTCCTTTTATCATATAAGTCAAATTTTAAAACGCTTCAGTATGTAAATTCATGTATGTCTCAGTCATTTTGTACAAAAAACTCTAATTTTTTTTGCAGGCATGCCTAGAAATACAGCAACTTTAAGATGATGTTAAAAATTTTACAGGTTGTAATTCTTTTTTTTTTCGAAAAATTTATAAAAATTATTTAAAGATACAAATTTAAAAAAAATAAATCATAAAGTGGGCGAATTTCATTTGGAATGAACCTAAATTTGGAAACGTGGAACGAAGAATCAAATAAGTTTAATAAAGAAAGATATATTGACAAATATATACCAAATTCAATTAACATGGAGAAGCTAAAATTCTGAGAACTAATGTTTTAAAAACTACTCCTGCGATTTGTACAAAACTCGGCAGTTTGGCATAATTTGACTCGTAGAATCGAAATATGGGAAAAAATTGGCATGTCATTTCAGAAAAAGTCTGATTATGTATCAAAAGACCTATATCAAAACAACTGTGGGTATAAATCTAATACATATCGTAAATCGCGCTGTCGAGATATGAAAAATGCAAGTTGAATTTCGTCAATCGGCCCACTAATACGGGAGATATAGAATTTTTTTTTTGTTAAGTCTAAAGGAGCTTTAGTCCGCCGAAGGACTGTTGTTTTTGTTTTGGGATTTTGCGTCGGAAACATTAAAAGTCTGAATCACTTTTCAAACTGTTGAAACCAAATCTTGCAGCCTTGTATTATATTTAAAGAAATTAAATAATGAAGAATCTGCATAAATGTACGTATATTTCTCCAAATGTCATAAAATAACGGTACCTAGAGCCAACTAATTTTCAATAACTTACGTTTCCACCTGAATATGCGCATCTGGAAGCCCAAATTTGGAATTTGTTTTATTATCTATTTCATATTTTGTAAAACTTTATCGAATTTTTGATTACCAAACTCAAACGATTTAAAAGCGAGCTAAGGCATTACTGTAGGGGGAAAAATCTTTTTATCTCCAGCGCGCGGAATCGTGTATCGGAAATTCTAAAGATATGCTCATTTTAAAATTATTTTGCGATATTGCTGTTGAACTGAATTTTATGGTTTACATACGAAGAACATGATACTTAATAAATAAAGATAACACACAAAACGTTAAAAAAAAGGCCTTTTGGACGTAATTTAAAGTCTAAAACCTTTCAGATTTTTTTTCTCGCAGTGTACGTCATTGTTAAGACTACAGATCTGCTAGAAATAGATCCCGAACCATGATACTTATAACTGAATGATCATCTTATCTGAATCTCATCATGAAAGAATTGCTCATTAATATTTTTCTTTTACAAAAGGCTTAACAAAAAAAATTACTTAACTATTAATAAAATAACTTTAAAACACCTGATATTAATAAGCTTTGTAACTTATTTTCAGTGTAATGGAATAAGAAAGCAAGGCAACTCCCTTTTACAACGTCTACTAGAACATGTTTTAATTCTGAAGATCTAGGTATAACCGTTAACGACGCTGAGTGTCGTATCTTTGCGTTCGTGTTTGGATTCGCGAGAAAACTTGGATGTTTATAAGTGCATAGCGTTTCTGCGCGTAAGGATTCCCTTAAAATATCAACGAGTCAAAACTCCTGTTGAGAAGCTTGGTTGTAGGAAAGAAAGCGTGGAAGACGCTCGGTTCTCTTTTCTGAGATATGTTGTACCAAAACTGAGATGGAAGCGTGCAGTTGGCTCTAGAAGGACGCTATCTACAAAATCATTGATAAAGCTCTAGTATTTCACTACAGCTTCATCAGTGATTTTGTACATCTTTGTCTGGTCTATAAGATCAATACCACATCTTATTCTAGTCTAATAAAATATGCCTACAGCAAAGTTTCAGTTTAATACAGATAGAGTGAGTAGGACGGCAACCAGAATAACATTTTAATTCAAAAACAAATTGTTCAAGCAAAAAGAAAGAAGTATTTTTTATTCATATTTTCGCATTTAGATCTTAATTTAGTAGTCACAATATATTTAAGCTAAACAGTTGCATACGCCTATTAGCTTAAGAATTAATCCTTAGAAATCAAGCTAACTTGAAGTCACATTTAAAATTAAGCAAAAGAGCAGCCTTATTTTTGCGTAAATTTTAAATAAAACTGTACTGATTTCAAGGCGATCAGACGCAAGTCATTTTTCTTCAGGAGAAAAAAATGAATTCTGCCTATATCTGATCGCCCTCAAAATCAAAAGAGTTTCATTTGAAATCTACAGTGTAAGGCTATTGTTTGCCTAATTTTGCGTTTTACATTGATATGTTTCTCTTTCTATTTGAAGTTATATATTTAAAACAGATTTTAAATTTAAAACAGGTTGTTTAAATTAAGAATATCATACGATACTGTAAACATTTTTGTATGATATTGTCCCAATCATAAAGTAACTGCTTGTAGAGACTTCGGGGGGGGGAGAACAAGTATTGGAGAAACAGATGTTCGTTGCTTCTCACATGAGATTTTCCGCAACTGCCACATAAATTCTCATTTAAAAATGCTTAATATGTAAACAAGCAGGCTAGACACTAACTGAAAAAATTAGTAAATAAAAGACATTATTCTATCATAAATTAACGCCATGTAGAGACTTAAAAAGGAAAAAATCAAGATTGGAAAGGTAGTTATTCATTTTTTTCCACAAGAGACTTTGCCAAATTTGCCACATAAATTCTCATTTAAAAATGTTTAGCAAAGAGAAACATAATAAATAAATAACAGGAAAAAGAAAACAAAAGAAAATCCGAAAGAATCTAGATTTTGAGGTCGCACCAGAGGATTTTTACCATTTTTTATGTTCTGAACATCGCAAGTTAGAAATCTGCTTTTGGACTCCCACTTGCTAATCCAATGTTTTAGTCATCTTAGTTTTATTACTAAGCATCGCTTTCCTCCACTTATACCATGTAAAATTCAAGAGCAAAATCATAAAATATTTAAAACAGCATATCTCTAGAATTCCAGATAGAGAGTTAGGGTTTGTTCTGCACTTTTTTTATATTTGCCATATTTTGAAAATGGCCATATATCATATCTTTAAAAAGAGCTACATTATTTCTTTGGGAACAGAAATATTATTTATTTGAAAACGGCTATATTATTTTTCTGAAAATCTTTCGAGCGGCCGGTCGCTTAAAAGAGTTATCATAAAATATAAAAATGCATATAAAGAAATGTTAATGAGTCAAACATGTGCAATTTAATGAAAATATTTAATATTTATAATTCGACATCTCATGATTTAAATGCATTTTTTAAAAAAATAATCATTAAAAAGTAGGAAAAAAAATTTTAAAAACTGCGTTTACTGTTTTTCAGTCATTTCGTTTGCTATTTAGTAGCAAGATAAATATCTTACATTTTGCCAAACTGCAACAGTCTGGCGCGCGGGATATTAAAATGTTTTCGTTCGAAAAGTGTTGCGACTTCTTGCTTTCAAATTGCTGAGTTTGTTAAACGAAAATTTGTTAAATGTTTACAAAATATGAAAAA
Source organism: Stegodyphus mimosarum (assembly GCA_000611955.2). Lineage (NCBI taxonomy): Eukaryota > Metazoa > Arthropoda > Arachnida > Araneae > Eresidae > Stegodyphus > Stegodyphus mimosarum. Next base: position 328,897 of record KK116969.1, read on the forward strand.
AATCCGAAACAAATTCGAAATTCAAAATTCGGGCTTCCATGTGCATACGGGAAATCATACTTAGCCGGAAACAGCATTTATTTACTTAGGTATATTTATATTGAGAGCTTTGTGAAACTCAGGAATTTATATTCTAAATACAGATTTCTTCAGTGGAAGATGCACGCAAATCTAGACAGAGCTTCAGATAGTCATGCTACCATAGCACGAAACTTATTACATACGGTGCCTGAAAAATGTTTAAAGCAACGAAAATAAAATTTCTTTGAAAGATTATAGCGTAAAAAATGAAAGTACGGCATAAAAAAATGACAGAATAAGCATATTTTGATAATAGATAGAGGCAGCCTTGCTAAGAAAGCAAAAACAAACAAACTCTTTTTTTTCTATTATTGATGGCTGTGTTCATGGTTTTCTTCTCAAAGTTTTGATTTTTATGTCATTTTCCTTTAGTAAATAATGTAACGAAATTAATAGTTATGGCGTAGAGATTTTAAAATGTTCATGTAACCTTTCCCAAGAGTCGAACACAATTCTTCAGATTTAAACTGACTAACAGCATTAACAAAATAAAAAGAATATGTTTATTTTCTTTCCATATTTCTTTTGAAAAAATAAGTAAGGTTTTAAGCAAATAAAAAAAAAATTCTGAAAACTTTCAGATTTTATATTACGTGCAAAGGGGCGTTTTTTAATGTTTTCTGTGTTAACCTTATTTATTAAATATTATATTTAAACCGCACTTAAAGCATGAAATTCAATTCAACAGCAATATCAAAAAATATTTAAAAATATCATATCATTAGAATTTCCGATACACAGTCTCGATGCAGGAAATAAAAATGTCTTTTTTTTTAAATCCATTTAGTTTTGCCACTGCGCGCTTTGAAAGCGTTGAGTTCGTTGAACAAAAATTTATTAATTTTTTAGTTAGTTTCTAGCCTACGTGTTTACATATTAAACATTTTTAAATGAGAATTTACGGGGCAGTTGCGCAATGTGAGAGCAATGAACATATGTTTCTCTAATACTTGATTCCCTCCCTGAAACTTCTACATGGAGTTAATTTATGATGGGATAATATCATACCAAAATGTTTACAGTATCGTATGATATCTCTAATTTAAACATCAGGTATTAAATTGAAAAATCTGATTTAAATATATAACTTCAAATAATTTTACCAAATATGAAGTAAATAATAAAAAGAATTCCAAATTCCAAATTTGGCCTTCCACTTGCCCCTAATCGAGTGGAGGAATACGTGGTGCGGTTCAGTCGTTTTTTCACAGTGCGAGAAACAGACATGCATTCATGTAGATTCTTCATCATTTAATTTCTTTAAATATAATGCAGGGCTGTAATATTTGGTCGCAACAGTTTGAGAAGTGAAACGCCGTTTTATGGTGAACGACGCAAAATGGCAAAACGAAATTAATAGCTTTCTGGGTAAATTGCCTAATGCGCTTAATAAGTATTACTTTTTAGTAAGCAATTCGCGAATATAATTATGCTTCAAGCCTGATTTCATAATTTGTTTCGGGATATATGTTTAAGATTGTCGAATAACAAAGGAGAAAATAAAATCATGGATAAAAAGTGTCCATATTAAAAAAAAAGTTAAATCATTCTTATATTGCTTATGCTTATATCCTGTGGTGATATGTATATGACTTAAACTGACAGACTTTTCTGCCTATACAAGTATAGTTTTCACAGTTTTGATTAGAAATAAATAACGAATAACAGTTTATAATGCGTTTAAACAACAGCATTCTCAAGAACTCTGTCTTTAGAAACTGACCTTCTAAGCTCTTGTTTAGATGAATTGTTAAAAAATTACTTTCTGAATTAAAATTAGCTTTCTCGAAAGTTTTATCACACATTTTATTAAAGGATTCGGTAAACGAGGTTTGTTAATTTTTTAACAATCAATTTAGATATATTTTTAAACATCTAGCTAATATTGAAAACTTAGACGAAAAATACGTTTTAACTTCAATTAAATAAAATTCTACCCACTTTGAGGGCTTTCAGACACAGGATACTCTTTCTCAAGACGAAAAAGGTATGTTTCTGGAATTATTTTGCTCGTGAAGAAGAAAGATCGGTACCAAAATCGTAACACTTTTTGCCAAAATCTATGACGAACCTAAATTGCTTTTAGATATACTTTTAATTTTTGTGTTTGTCTCTTCTAAGCTCATCTAGTTTACATTTTATTTTTTATGAAATAGAATGATGTGTTTCATGAAACAGAAACTCAAACCAAGTAGTTATTATCAAAACAATTTGATATGAGCTTTGCTACAATTATACATAATAAATAATACAATAAAATTCTTCGTGTCAAAGTCAATTAAACAACACATTTGCGTGGAATGATGGATTCAAGCATTTTTATGAAATTGGACTCAAAATAAACACTAAATTTAATGCAAGATTAATTAACAAATAGACTTATCATTAAACTAACACATCAATACTGTTGCAATAAGAGCACTCTTTTGCTATTGTTACGTGTTTCATATTGAAAAGACGTGAAGTGCAATTAGGTTTCTCTGAATGAGGCTTAATTTCAACTGAAACTCCATGCTGGAGACATTTGTCTTCAGATCTAGGCATACCATCACAATGCTATTTAATATAATCTTCCTTAAGCTCTATTTGTATTTTTGTGAATAGTTTACACGCCATATATATTCACTTTAAATTTCTGATATTTGAATTTTCGTACTAAAAGAGATTATCTGAGGCTTCTGCCTCTGGTACTTACGCTAAGCAATTACTAGTATAAAATGGCTAAATATAAATTATATTTTTGCTAATTATTGCTAAATTCCGTGATTTTTGTAATTGTAGAAAATATTACGCTTTCAGCTACACGCGACCATTTCAGTTTCCTTCCGTAAAACCAGAATTTAAATTTTATTACGCTCGGTTAGGGCCGCGATCCCCCGATATTGACACAACACGCTTTTATTTGCATGCAAAACGATAGCAAGTAAAAGGCTCCAACCGAATCCACGAGCAATCTGCGGAACAACCTTTCAACCGAACAAATTCCGAAAGCTCTCGCTCTTTCCTCATCCCCAGCCGATACTTAAACTCAGTTATCAAAGCATCAGTTTAACAGAAATTTGGTTAGCTAATACCCTCTGCCGTACGTGGCGAGGATGCTTAAAAGGGTTACTGAGGGAAATAATTTAATTACGAATGGTGGATCTTCGAGACGAATTCCGAAATCCACACTACGTGGAATAAAACTTGCCTCGTTAGTACCAAATGAGCGGGTCTCTTCCCATTTCTTGCCATCGGGTCAATAGCTGTCGCTTCCGATTACCGAAGACGAGCGATATCACCCGAGTTTGGATGAATGACTGTTATTGTTTCGATTGGAAGATCTGCAGGTTGCTGAAGTGGGAAGAGATGGGGCAAATGTTGAGCGACGCAAGGAAATATATACTGAAATTCTCTTCCTTCAAGGAGCGGGAGATACGATTTAATAATCATAGCTACTAGGCATTGAATTTGGGAGACATTTTTGGTTGATCTAAATGAATGGTTAGAATGTTTGGGTGGATAATACATTTTTGAATACACATTAAATTTAGCACTGGGATAATGCACTGACTGGCTACGTAGTAGAAATACATTGCGGTATTATTCATGATGTATAATTATCTGATGTTTATCATATCAAAGCTTGAACAAGAAATAAATACCATAAGTCTAAAATACAGAAGTTATAGTCAGATAAAGAAGGCTCTGGTTTTCAGATATATCGAATTAATATATCAGTTCAGTCTAAGCTATATTAGTAAAGAAGTTATACTTAAATCAGTATGGAGATACTGTTTTTCTCTTAGAAAAGTTACGAAAATATTTTTTGTCTTTTTTGAGTTTTTACTGTCGATATCAGAGAATTCACACGGCATTTTACTTTTTTTACTATCTAGCATGTTCAAATACTGCTCTTGAAATTCACAAGTAGTCGTTTTTAATTTTTATTCAAAAGTTAATTTTTTGATCCGTAAAATGTAAAAATACTTTTTATTTGAGACGTGAATAATTTTTAACTGTAAAAGTTTTCATTCAACACAAATTCGTGCTTATGTGGGTAAAGTAATTCAGCCAGAAACAACCTGAACTTCCAATTTGTCTCTGTAAAGCTTTCAAAGGCTTGGGCATATTCAGGATCATAGTGACTAGTACCACAATAGACTTTTCCCAATGTTTATTATTACGTTTCTAATACAGAAAATTAGCAATGGCATAGTCCTGAGACATCTTTTATTCTAAAGTCGAAACAAACAAACGAAAAACAAAAACAGAACTTAGCTGCTCTTTTTTTCTTTTCTTCTGTTTTAAGACTTAGAGAAAAAGGTCAAAAGTATGTTCCAAACAACTTATTATAATATCTTCAGAAATAATGCTGTATCTTCAGAACTTAAAACATACCTTCCGAAAAGAGAAAACAAACAAAATATGTTCACAAGTTTGCCACGGATTTCTTTCCTTTCAGTAAGTTTATAAGGTATTTCTCCCGCTTTCTTCGCGTGCTTTCGTGGTGTAGTGGTCAGCACGCTCGATGCGTAACCAGAGGTCCGTGGGTCGATTCCTGGCGAAGGGGTTGCTCATTTTTCATCTTTCCTGCTTCGAAATAACCTAATGACTCTACAAGTTTCGCAATTAATATTCGAGTGATGAAAAAGATATCATTACTTGGCATTAATCACAATTAATTAATGTAGCATTTCTGATTTGCATATACACTCACGTTAAAATAGTTAATAAAGAAAAAAATATGTTTGTTGGAATTTTCATCTTATATCTTGCTTAGTTATTGAAGACTTAAAAACATATCGCTTGAGAGCTTAAAATACGTAGTGAAACAGTAATTGGTAGATACCTAATGAAGTCTCTACAAAGAGAATAATCTTAAATTTAGTGAGCTCTTACCTGAAATCTTTTTTTTCTTTTAAGCGTATTAAAAAAACAATTTATTGTAATTATTGAACTATACAACTATTATTCTTTACGACTATTATGCTCTTCATCCAATAGAATCTAATTCGAAAAGTTAACAATGTAAGCTTAAAAATTAATTTTCTTGAAACGTCATTAGGTTTAATTGTAAAGACGTTATTGAGGCGCTGTTTGACAGTCTCCAAAAATGTAAACTCGAAATAGTACAGAGAGTTTCGAAGCTACCTTAAGAAACGAAAATCCGAGGAAACAAGGTCTAAGGAATGTGTGTGAGGAAAGGGGCATAAAACATCACAGTCAAATTCCCACTTTTCCAAAATAATTGTCTGATTTGGTGAAGCAAATTAACGGTACACAGTTCCTTTGTAGTCCAGCTATACAAAAAGCATAACTTTTTTTGGGATGCAGCCTCCTCTGTATGCTACTAAAGAGGTTCTTTTGGATTACATCATGATATATATTTTGCAACATTATTGTATAATATCCACATCCCATCTCAAGTCATGAGCCGTTTCAAAAAAGGAGCTTAGGTACTTCCTTGCACGAAGTAAAGGAAGTATTGCAATAGAGAAAAATTTCTTGAGTAATTATTTCAAAGAAAATATTAATTTTGACTGCTTTCGAAACCATCAGAACGATTTTTTTTGCGTGATATCTGTACGTACGGACAAAATAAAAGATTCTTTCTTTCCATAACAGAAAAAATGGATTTAAAATCGATTCAGAAGCAATATTTTCTTGACCTCTCCACGTACTTTATGTGTCTCGCATGATTCAAAAACAATTAGCCGCAGAACGTTCAAATTTTATATATGGGACTGCTATAACATGTAATTGTGCACTCCCTTTCATTTACAATCGGACACAATAAAAGTAGACATATAGAATCACCCTTTTACCCGGCTCGGTGAGCTCTGTGTTTTTATTCTTGTATTTTGGTAAATTATGCATTCTTTGCTTTACAATTGATTGAATTAAGTTGTTCTTTTGTTCAGGTTAAGGTTTTTATTTCTTTAATTAATCTGTATGCATTGTAGAATTATCAACAATTTAAAAGTGGCGGCTGTTTGTTTACATTTGAAACTCTTAGTAGTATAGTGAATTAAGTCAGTTGGTGCACCAATTTCAGTACCTTTTTTGTACAGTAGGAGCGGAAGTTAACTTTATTTATTTATTTATTTATTTTATTCTTTGTTGAACATTTCTATTGGCCGAATTGCTTGTTTTGGTGTAAAAACTAATTTATGTTTTGATTTTTTTGCGCATTTTTACCTTGCCGCGAAGTGAGAACTGAATTCATTGATTGAGAATTATATCTATAATCAGATTCAAGAAAATGAGTTTAAAAGAAATGCAGCAAAACATGCGCATAATTGAAAGTCATGTAGCATCACATCAGCAATTTTTTTTTCTTTTCAGGAAAGAATTTCACGCCGAAACTCAAGCAGACATATTTTGTTCTGTAAAGTACAGGTTTCCTATTTTATATGCTCTGTTTTCTCCAAATGATCCTCTAATGCACTATTTGAATATTTAATTTATTTTACAGTTCCTAAATTGTAAAACAAGGATTTTCTGAAATAGCTTCTTTTAACAAGTTCTTGTTTGCAAAAGGACGGTCTTTCAGAGCAGGCATCATTTTCGAGGCTGAAATTTCTAAGCTTTTAAAACCACCTTAAAACTATGCCATCAAAAACAGGAACTTTGTCTATATACAGTATAAATTTTAACTAACTTTTTCCCTCTTTTAAAATAAAAGCGTACAAGATGACGAAAATAAATTTTTCGTTTCTTCATTCTTAGCACTGTTTTGAAATACAAATTATGCCAGAACACATGCTAGAAGTATGCAAAGTAAGCAGAAAAATCGTATTTAAATACCCTCTTCCATCAAGGCACTGCTTAATAAGATAATTAGAAGAAAACGCGCTTAGATTTGAAAAACCGTAGAACTTTTGGGATAAGAGGTTCTACAAGTTAAACAAAGAAGAGATTGTATCTTTCAGATCAATACTGTAAAGATAGGCATATACCGGCAATTATAATTATTACAATCAATCTGCATATGCATGAATCTCATCTAGAGATAATACTAATTCAGTGCGATATATGTTTCAAAATTTTGAAATTCGATGTTTCTGATTCAAGTTTAACATTTGAAACCTGACATAAACTTATACAATCGCAGTGTGAAAACTGGTGCCGAAATCCGGCTTTTTTTTCAAGTAATGCAAAATATTTGCTCGTTAATGCAACAGGAGTAAGCAAACAAAGAAAAGCGGAAATAAAATATTGTGAGAAATTGGACGTTCAGATTTTCCTTATAATGTATGTTATGAAATTTTTGATTTTTTAATAGGATAGTCTTGCTTTTCTTCGCGCAGAGGAAAACCTGTCTTCAAGGGTTCAGAAAGAGAGGGTTTTAATGCAGAAAAGTAGAAACATTAAGCAGAGGCTGCTAAGTACCTGCAATTTTAAGATATACATTTTTGCAGAGTGATTGACATTATGTTCCCATTATTAATCTTTGGAATATAAAGTCTAAAAAATGCTTCTTAAATTTAACTGGTCGTGAAGGAAATGATAATATTGTATAAATAAATTAAGAGTTGTGTTA
>KK116969.1:336539-398548 GCA_000611955.2 Stegodyphus mimosarum
ATAATATATTTTATAAATAATTTAAGATTTATTTATGTATTTAATGTGCAATTCCAACTATTCCAAATTAGTGCTCCCACAAGAATGTAGAAAAAACACATCTTAATGAAAAAATGCCTTTGAAGACGTATTTTTGCTTTGTTATTTTTTTTCCAAAAGTTTATAATTATTATTGCTATTGTCATTTTTCCGATCTCAATTAAATCTCTCCGTTTAGCGGGAAAACTTATAGTTGAAAAGTACAAAATAAGTATTTAATTATTATATAAGTAAAATAAGTATTTTAATTATATGCTATAGTTGCAACTGTACAGATTCAGTTACATATATAGGCATAGAAATGTAGAAATCGTGCCTAGAGTGGAGTGGTATATAATGTAACAGCAAATTAACACAATTATTTTGCATTTTATGGAACAAGAAAGGTTTATCCTGGAATTATCTAGTGGTAAAAGATCTGTAAATTTGCCAGATCGTTAATTACAATGAAACAAAAAGCATATTCATTCAATATTTTAGTTAATTCTTGGGTAATTTTCTTTAATAGCGCTTAAATGTAATTTTAAATTGTCATAAATTTATTGAGCAACTTCAAAATTTGTTTTGTATATTAAGAAGAAATTTTAACCGAAACTTGTGCATTTCTGTTGTATAAAAATTATTTATTAATTCATATGAAAATAATTATTACTTTCTGGTGCGAAGTAAAATAAGTACTGTAATGGCGAAAAATTTTGCGTAACTTACATGCAGAATAAATGACTCTTTTGTCCAAAACGATTGTAAAATGGATTCAGAAGAAATATTTTCGTGACATCTGTACGTACGTATTTATGTATGCATCTCGCAAAATGAAAACTGTTTTGAGTTTTGCATATCGGTCTTGAAATATACATGACACTTGAATATATCTTGATTATTGGATTGTTATAACATGTAGTTGTGCACCTCCCTTTTTCCCTTTTTCATGGAAATCGACCCCACCAAACGTATATACATATATATATTCTCATCCTAATATCCGGCTTGGTAAACTCAGTTTTTTTATTCTTTTGTGTTGATAAATTCTGCATTTTTTGCTTTAAAAGTTGTTTAATTATGCTGTTCTTATGCTCCGGTTAAAGGTTTCATGCCTTTAGTTAATCTGCATGCAACAGCTGTAGAATTATAAAAAATTTTAATGTTTAAATGACGCTAGACCTAAAGAGGCTAGTTAGACTCATTCTTAATTCTGAAGTAAGAGGAAGGATTTTATATTATTTGCTTAACATAAATCCTTAAGTTATCATTTTTATCAAAAAAACTTTCCTCTGATGGGAGGATTCAAATACCGACAACAAAAAGAGAGGAAGTGTAAACTCCGTCAGAGACATTTTGGGGGAGAATAACAGGAAAATTTTTTTGTTCTAAAAAGTATGGATTATTTTATAAAGTAAAGTATTATTTTATAAAGTATGGATTATTTTCTCAAGTTGTGATAGAAAAATTAATCTTTTTTAAAAAATCAAGATGATATATTTTTCAGAAGAAGCACATAAAAATGAAAGAAATTTTCAGCTTGATATATATATTTAAACAATTTCTGGCTGTAATGACATCGAATTTAGAAAAGTAGATCCTAATAGAAATTTGAATCTACTTTCTATCAAGCGGATGTCTGAGAAACAACGTTTCCTTAGTGATATATCCGCACCGGTTAGGGACGAATGTTCAGTTTATATAAACAGGTAAATCTCAAGATCAGTTATACCTCATAATCAACAACCAGACCTTTAGGAGTTTGTATTAAATGAAACGATATACGAGTGGATGGATTTATTCATTCAGCCTAATTCTTGTTATATCTCCGATTTTCTTGTCCGTGGGCTATTTTCATTTTTATTCAACTAAAACAACCATGAAATTATTCTATACTATAAAATCAAAAACATTTAATGACGATAATTTCGTTTGTTTAGTCAATGACTTAAACTGAATCTTGATATTAGAAGAAAAAATCCTCTGTCAAACTACTCGATGCAGAACTTCAGGCTCCAAGAATAAACCTTCAAATAGAATACAGCCAAAAATGGCAACCATGGTTTTGAAGCAAAAAATACTGCAAAAATAATAAATATCAATTTTACGAACGTTATCTATTTTATTTAATTTCTTTTATTTAACATCTTTCCTTAATTAATATTTTATTTGTCTTTTATATTGTTATATTTTGGGAATTGGTTCAACAATTCAAAGAAAACCCGAATAAAAAAATGATGTGTACACGACATGACGTCCTTGTACCGAATATTAATTTATACGCGGTTTTCCTGCATTTCATTTAAACATACTGAATTAACAGTTAACGAATTTTGAATAAAATCTGTTTCCTCTATAGCGCATAAACCACAATAGAATAAATGCATTCTTTAAAGTTCACTACATTTATTAACCATAGCGACACTCTGGCGCTATGTTCACTTAACAGCGTTACATCTCATTTATTTAATAACTCAGACTGCACAGAAATTATATCATCTGAAGAATTACTATATGATCTATTCAAATACTGTAATAAATCTAAAACGATACATAAAAGAAATTAAACAAATGAAAAAGAAACAGTTTTTAACAGACGATTCAGCGCCGTATATCTAATGCGCATGCCCTACGAAATAACTCAGTTCTCACTTAGCGGCAAGGTAAAAATAAATAAAAATTTAAAATAGCGTCATTAAAAATTGAAAGATATAGAAAAACATAAAACACCATTTACAGTTAAAACAATTTAAAAAACAATTTTTACAATTAAAATTATAGTTTCTACGCAAAAACAAGCAAATGATAATTCCCGAATGAATGAAGCATAATTTAATTTAATAATGAAAGATGACGTTACTTAGTTGTTGCGAAGCTTAGTTTCTCTAGATTGGCAACAAATCCACTATCCTGCTAAGTTTCAAATGTAAACAAATATGGCTGCTATGCAAACAAGAATTAGGCTTAGTCGCACTTAAAAAAGCATTCAAATTGTTGATAATTCCACAATTACTGCATACAGGTTAACTAAAGTCATAAAACCCTTAACCAGAAGATAAGAACAACATAATTCAATCATTTTTAAAGCAAAAAATGCCCAATTTACAAACATATAAGTATAAAGAAACTGAGCTCACTGAGCCGAGTAACAGAGTGGATATATTTATATATACATACATATGTTATAATAAAAACAAACTTAAAAGTAATGACCAGCAGGAACTTTAAACTTTAATGGAGTAGAAGTGTTAATCCATAATGAGTAGGAAATTGGAGGCAAACCCAGATTAAATTTTCATTTTTATTTCAGCTTGTTGTGGCCACAATCAAGTTGTCACATTAATGGTGCCTATACCAAAAAAGCTCACATTTTAGATCAATTTTCAGTAAAATATAAGGAGCAGACAGACAGCAGTGCAGCTAGGCCGAAGCGTTGAAAGCAAGTGCCGATGTTCGGGGGGAATCTTAATTCAGATTGAGTATTGGTTCTCAGTGCATTTTGATTGGGTAATTAATATTGCTATAAAATTACTATTGGTTGTTCTAGTTTTGGTTCCATTTACACCACCAGAATTATGTAAGAGTCATATGACATGGATTAATTTACAGAACGCTGTGCAAAGAGAGGTTACTATTTTTAGAATTGAGAAGGGAAATTTACGTTGCTAATTTAATCTTTTACATATTCTTTATTTTTCTTACATAAACATTTATTTATATACTTTTGGTACAGCTGATTGCAACTAAAATGGGAGGCGCATTTACATGTTAGAGCAGTCCTATATACAAAATTTCATTGTTCTGAGGCTACTCGTTTTTGAGTTATGCGAGGTACATACATACGTACGTACAGACGCCACGAAAAAATCTCGTCTGAATCCATTTTAAATCAGTTTTATAATTTGTTTGGAGAAAAAGGATCCTTTACTGCGTCCTTACGTACAGATGTCAGGCAAAAAGATACTTAAATTGCATTCGATAGCGGTCAAAACGGATATTTTCGTTGAAATATGATACTCGAAATTTTTCTCGATTATAATACTTCCTTTTGACTTCATATAAGGAAGTAATAAATAAATTGATTAAATATCAGTGCTTGAAATAATTACGAACATATATTTCCCCAGTCTTTCATGATCATTTGGAAGATGTTTTTAAGATATAAATTTATTTTTATCATGGATTTCTTAAAATATATGTTAGGTAAAAAATGACTTGGCTCTCACATTCCCATTTTCTTTCATTCATCATCATGCATTTCATCCTTTACGAATATTAAATGTTATTCAAACAGTTTCTGCATATCCTTAACAAGATAATGCGCCTGTTTACTATTCGTACAAATTTAAAATTAAATTCTCGAATTCTTAATAGAAAATTCTTATTATGTCGAGCTAATTCAATTTAAATTATCGCACATTCTTTTCAACACTTAATCGATAAACTTACACAATAATTTTTTCAATTTACAGAAACTCATTGATTGAAATTATATCTCATTAGAATCTGTCAGCCGACAATAATTTGGTGAATGAATTGTATTTTTACTGCTAATGCGTTTTGGAACAATAGCTGAAATCCAATTACGAAGTTTCTTTGTTTGACGCTTTTCCTGCCATTAGGTAAAACCTTGGAATACACATTCTGGAATTCATTCTTTCCTCTTTGATGCTGCACGATGGAGAACACCAAGATGATTATAGATATCGGTAATACCTGAAGAATTGGCCTTCTTTTTCTGTTCCCATCGGAAAAATATGGAACGAATGCTATCGAATATATTTTAAAAGAACATATTTTTATAAACTCTTGAAAGGAAAATGCTGCAATACAAACTATGCTACTAAAATTTATTACTGCTCTAGGAATTTATTTTAACATGATCGAATTTTATTATATAGCTTTACTTATTTTTGGTAATATTCAGTAACTGAAATTTAAAAAGAAGAATATTACAAGACTTTTCCCATGAGGAGACAGCACGAAGGCTGACTTAAAAAGTAGCTATTCTCTATACCCTTATTTCGATATTAAGGATCCCAAAATTGCATTGAGTTTTGTACGTGTCATTTATCTGCCTCTTCTCTAATCCCCGTTGAAGATTAGGATTGACTTATTTAGGATTGACTTATCTATGTTAAGCAGATAAGCTGCAAATTAATTCGTAATGTATTAAAAAACATCGGGTTTTCACGAGTTTACTGCCACCTCAAGTATCCTCTGCGGAAACCGTTCATGTTGGCGTGTTTAATCATACACGGTGGTCATGAAGAAATTTTGCCAACATCTGCACTTCTAACGTCCGTTCCGGTTAATCGATCGACATGAGATTGCAAAAATAGTTATTCGGAGGGATGCACTCGAGATTCGGTGAGTGGCAACACAGGGGCGCTCACGGTTACGGTTATAGTAACAGAAACTTGAAAATGCCGAATAGCAACCCCAACGTTTTTCGGTCTGAAAATATTCAACGCATGCGAAAACCCTAAATAACGTTGGAACGGTATCAATATGTCCAAAAACTAGAGGGTTATGCATACACAAAAAAGAGTTCTGAAAACCGGCCACCGAAACACGATCTGGACGCACGCAGAAAATTTGCATATGACAGAAGCAACTGATCACTGATGACAACACATATCGGACAAAAAATACCTTTATTTAGATCAAACATTTTCCACATGGGTGCCAGGCACGTATGCATTGTACCGGGAGACGGTGGACAATACCACTGAATGCAGCATGGTGAGAGAGGTTTGCGATCTCACGCCGTTTAAAATCCTTTAAATAAGACAAAGTTTGCGGATTGCACAGGTAATCTCTGGATGTGAGATATTCCCAAAACCAGAAATCCATAAGCGTTAGATCGGGGGATCGCGGAGGCCACGGAAAAGGATAATGGTGTGAGATAATGCGATCACTAAAATGAAGTTTCACGACCCTTTAACAAACCTCTCTATATGTGGAGGTGCACCATCTTGCATCCAAACGATGTCATTGAATGCATTTCATCTGCGCAAATTATTTTGATGATACAGTTTTCATCCTAATTTGATAACACAGTTTTATAAATTTACCACGAACTTTCTCAGGAAGAGTAATTTCGTGGCCATGCGCGAGTTCCTGAATGACGACTTCGCGGACCCGCCTGGGATTTCATTGATTTCTTACGTTGAATATCTGGCGGTCGGCGTTCTGTGATTGGTATCTTACCTCTGTTGTATGCAAATTTTCTGCGTGCTTCCAGATCGTGTTTCGTTGGCCTGCTTTCAGAAGTCTTTTTTGTGTATGCATAACACGTCCGTTTTTGGCAATTTCGAGTTTCTGTAACTATAACCGTAACCGTGAGCGCCCTTGCGTTGCCATTCACCGAATGTCGAGCGCATACCTCCGAATAACTATATTTGCAATGTCATCTCTGTCGGTTGACCGGAACGGACGCTGGAAGTGCAGATGTTCGCAAAGTTTGTTTATAACCACCCTGTATTTTATCAAACGAAATTTGGCATTTGAAAGAAAGAGACTTGCTTTAGCACACTGTGGTGTGAAATTTGTAAACAAATATCGTTATCATTTAGTACAAGGTGTCTGAAATGGAACTACCACGCTACCTGATTAGAAACATCATTTACTTCCAGTTCTATTGCAAACGTCAGACACAGAATGTCACCAAATCATGCGTACGGCTTTAGGTATTCATGTTGTATCATATGTCACTGTGAAGATTTGGTACCGAAAATTTAAAAACAAGAACTATGGCATTCAAGAAGAAGAGTTCTCTACCAGCCTACGAGGCCTGCCTGTGAGAACTCGTGGAAGGAGATCAGAATTCAACCACTCGAGAGCTTGCTAAGGAGTTAGAGGTTAGTCCCATGTCAATTAGTCGCGCTATGATTATTAATATCCATTAGTCGCCTAAACTTAATGTACTAGTTCAATCACTGGGTGCCGCATGAGATGACTCAAGCAGATAAAAACAGACGTGATCGGGCCTGCAATAATCTGCTCGAATATCAGCGCAAAAAGTGGATTTACTTCTACAAAAAAGTATGTTGTTCTGCGCCCGGTGAGCTCGTCGGCAGCGTCGCAAAGCGTAATTTGATTAACAAAAAGGTCATGTTTTGTATCTGGTAGGTTTACTGTGATATTATGCCCAAAGAATATCTGGAAAAGATAAAAACCTTTGGCAGTACGGCGTACAGCGAGATATCAAGGAGAAATGTTGATCTAAGTTCCGACTTAAAAATGTAATATTCCAACAAGATAATGCAAGACCACATGTGTCTGCATTGATCGGGTGGAATCTGTAGGGACTCGAATGGGACTTTTTACCACACCCAGTACATATCCCCGACATCGCTTCTTCAGATTTCTACCTTTTTTCACAGCAGCAGCTACATCTTACTGTTGCTATCTTCCATTCGGCACCAGTCGTTCCCAAACGAGGTTGATCTATTTTTGGACTCGCGGCCATCAAGTTTCTGGGCCTAAGGCTTTGAAAAACTACCACAACGTGGCAGGAAATAATAGATTTGGATGGTGATTATTACTCGCACTAAAGGTACTGCTTTCATGTTTTTTTTTACTTAAGAACGCTTTTTGGCGTAAAACGTTCGTTACAACCAGATATTTAGCTTCAGTTATTCTCTTTCAACGATATGAAAGTCTAATATATTCATATCGAGTTTACATCAAGAATTAATTTATTCATTATGGTAATCATTTTATGAAATACTGTTTGCGTTTCCTAAGTACATTTTTTTACGAAATGAAAGACTTACTCTTCCAGTTTGGGGAACAAAATGTCTTTAAATGCCTCAGAATGCAATAAAATTTACGCAGGAAATGATCTGTAGCGAAGCAATCATTTTGTACCCAAAAATATACTGAGTTTTGCATTACAAAATCAGAAATATTAGATATTCATCATATTACAAGAACAGATTTTATACCAGGACGATGGTTTCCTTTTACTATGTTTAAAGTAACAAATATGTATCATCTGAACTAGAACCAACTAGATAGCTGTTTATCGGGACCAGTATTAAGAATACTGAAGCAGCCGAGAAGCCATGATGCACACATTTCAGAATGGCAGAAATATTTTTGCCTTCCAATTAGTTTAAATCTCAGCTTTGTGTTTTCTGCCTATGTTGTAAAAGGGAGCTTGGTGAGAGCAAAAAAAATCGTTCAGCATTTTTAAAGATAACAACCTCACATATAATTTTATTCCTTTCCAATATGCTTAAAGTGTTAGCTATCTACAAAACATTCATTCCACATTTACACGTATTTATATCTTTAAAAGCGTCTTCATGTTACGTGAATAAATGTTATGCAGGCAAAAATAACCTGCGTGTGCTAACAAATGTTCAATAATGTCGCATTACTTTTTTTAAATATAAGAAATATTTTAGGAAAAGTCTGTTCCTTTCAATTATTAGCATTTCATTGTTTAAAATTGATATCGAATTTTCTGATATAATGAGAATTACTAATGTATTTACAAATTGATAAATAATTATTGTTTGATTATGTGTACTTCATATAGCTTTCGAAACATCGTAAGAAATAAATACAAACACAATATTATAAACAGAAGTACCTAAATATTGATTATTGTGATAATTTGGAGAACAGTCGTAGGCAAAACTAAGAATTCACATGTCAAATTTGTTATCAAGGAGATTTATTTATTTATTTTGCATCTGTCATCCTGGAAACTACATCTAAGTTCATCAAATGCCCTGCATTTAAAAAGAAAAAATTCGAAAAACTTAATTTTAAGCGGCCTGTTTTGATTCAGGCTTAACAAACGCAATTGCTTCTAATCTGATAAAAATCAAGGAAAAAAAATGCCTTATAGTCTTTTGTTTAATAAATAGAAATCATATTTTAATTGAATCCTATTGCTGTGTAATAGATTACATTCATTTTTGTACTTTCAAATGTACTTTTAATTGTATTAATACATATATGGCAAAATATGTATAAAAATCCGAATATTCAGTTCTCTTCTTGATTATTACTCATATGCCACTCACGTATATTGCTTCCTTATGAAGTCAAGAAATGTGAATTACATCTTGAGTCCAACTATCAGGACTCGTATTTCTTTTTATCTGTTTGGCGAACATGACTTGTCCTGACTGGACAGTCAGTTGACTGCAAACTATATCCTATGGAGTATGAAAGACGGAAAGATGAGAAGGGTTAATATTACCCTTTATTTTTTCACGCTTTCACAGTTGCTCCAGCACTTCGAGATACAAAGACCAACCACTTGTGGTCTGACGTAAAAATATAAGACTACTAACTAACTAAAATTTAAATAGGAGCTAACTTTTAATATTTTACACTGATAATTAACACTAAGACTGGCTTTTTTAATTACTAAGCTTGTAGTACGCAAACTGCGGAAAACTACAATACGTCTTTAGCTTTTAAGAGGACTAAAACCTCTGGCCTTAAAGTCGGATAGCGACTGATGGCAAGCTCGTATGAAGACTCGTGGCAAGATGGCTCCCTCTCTCTCCTTCTACTACGCTCTTGGCAAAAAGCCAAAACTTAAATACTTAAGCGTTAGCAAGTAAAATTTGCATAAACATATTAAAGCATTAATTCTGGCCGGAAGTGGAAAATAAGAGATGATAGTAAAGTTTTAAAATAAAATAAACGTTAGTCAAACTAAGATCCTTACAATACCATCTTGAAACCTACGATAACAAATTAAAATACTTTGATGCAAACTGCCACAAATCAAATTTAGAAAAAAATGTAAATATAAATATAAATATAAATATATAACAATATATTGTTGTTAAGCGCCAGAACGGAACAAAAGGGAAAATATGTGGTGTTTTAGTCCCAAATTTCTTCTTTCATGGAAAGCCATCTGAAAATCAATATTTGATATTTTAATGGAAGTGGTAGTTACAAATACAAATATTTAAGCTTTACCCAGGTCTCTGTACTCTTCTTAGAATCGTAGTCATCTGCTTACAAACACTCTCGTATCACGAAATTGTTTAAAGCCAGAACCTTAAAGTCTTTAATAATATTAACTCCAGCCAATTCACAAGCAAACGTAAATTTCTGGTACGAACCTTTCCAAACAAAACAAAAAAAACACATTCCTGATGTAGATATATGCACAAATCTTCACTGAACACAGAATTCCTTTTTATTCTTTTAGCAGACCAAGCATTCGTTAGTGCATCTATCACCAGGGCGCCCGAAGCAATAAGATTAGGATTCCTTCCTTGTTATTCTTTTCTCCAGATTTAGTGGCATGGAATTTGTTCCGAGTATCGTTTCTCTCTTTTAGTAAAGAAAAAAATTCCAAGCCTTTGTGGCCGCTGATCAGATTTATAAGCTCTCCTTCATTTCCCGTGACAAGGGATTGTGGTACTTCCAAAAGCCTTTTTATCTGACAAAGCGTGCCGATACCCTATCAAAACAGGACACAGTATAACTCCTTTTTGGAACAGTGATATAAGTTCTGCCATTCTAAGCTTCAAAAGATATTACTGAACCATAAATTTTCTTTGTTGCAGATGGTAAATAATTACATTTTAGAATGTCTGGTCCTTACAATGTGAATAACACTCAAACAGAAATATTAGTTGTATTTCTCACTGTATTTTAAATCATAATAAGTCATGATAACTTTAATAAAATTTAATTAACCGCGTTCAGGATGTAATTGTGGTGTCACATTTAGTCTCCCAACTGGAAAATGGTCATTAAAAGTTATTAGTTTGTATCTCCTTTTTTATTTTTTGCTTAAAATGTTGATGGAAACATCGTATCATGTGCATGAAATTTGCAGTACTCTAATACGGCGATTAAATTCATTAATATCTTTTCTATAGAAGACATGTATAAAGTGTCATCATTAAGGGATTTCGTAGCTTTTGCTGCAATGCAAGCAGAATTAAAACTTTGAACGACTGTTACCTGGATGCCCCATTTCATTCAAAAATCTTTTGAGGGAAGAAGATTGAATTTCTTTTGTTAGAAACAAATCATTGTCATGAAGCAGTCTCTTATTTTACTTGATTTTTACCCCTCTGAACCCTTTATTCTTTTCTTGGGAAAACTGTCCAATGGAACAGACGTTTTCAGATAAGCCGAGCTCTCTTGCGCAACGCAACAGGCAGTCTATGCCAGATATGAGGTAGGTATTGCTTCCAGGAATTGAAGGAGTTACGAACCACAATGCTTAAATGGATGTTGCTTTGAAAGTGTAAGTAATAAATTTTTTATTTCAACTGAAACTGCCTTTCAAACGATTTAAGTGATGTTTTTAATGCAGGTGTTGTTAACATTTTGACCTGCTGCCAAACACTTTCGCATAAAATTGGCGAACAAATGAAAAAAAAAAAAGAGAAATTCGATGCACTTAAATTATTTCTAAGAGGAACTAGGATATGAGAAATATCTCTCCCAATAGGTAATAATCTATAAAACAGGTAATAGACAGGAAATAATCATTAAAAAAACAGTAAAGCAACATATGTAGGATCAAATAACGTACCTTTTATAGTCCGTTATCAGTCTTTGGCTAGATTTACACGTTCTGACCTTTAAAACTTGAAAGCATTAAGAATATCAACTATCATATTCATGTTAAACTTACCAAAAGTACTTAGAATATATGTTTATTTATGCATTATATGGTTGTCATTCAAAATATTTAAAAGTTAAATTAATCTCATCATAAATCATAATATATGCTAGTAGTTAAAGAATAATTATTCATGTCCTCTTTTGCTCATTAAAGCCTTACAAGAATTCTACAATAACTGCAAATGTTTCTTGTTTTCTTCTAGGTCTTGAAACTTCTATTCATGTATGCTGTAATTTCTTAATTTCCTAGGCTTTCGAAGTATTATTAGTTTGGTATTTTATGGTCTTAAGTCTATAGTTTCGATGAAATGCATGGTAATTTCTCATTATTGTTCTCTGTAAATAAACTGATTTTCTTCATTGATGATAAAAATCTACTTTTTATTAAATAATTTTGATTTTTATCCTTTATAGTACTAAATAAATTACAGCCTATGAAAGTAGGCATTACTATTTTAAGCAAAAAGTGCAACTGCGTCATGAGGAAACTGAATCGCATTAAAATGGAAGATTTTTATTATTTCAAAGGCAACAGAAAATTTAATTTATCTTACATCGTTTGTAATTGTATCTCATACTGCAAAAGAAAGTTTTATTCGTCGAATCCATATTCTGAACTCGAATGAAGTAAATATGTCTTACAAAAAATTAAATTTGAAATTTTTAAATTTACTCATTCATTTTTTTTTCATTGCAAGAAAAATCTAGGTGATTTTAAAACGAAGATATTTTATTTTAGCTAAGTTTAAACTAAGCAATTAGCATAAATTTATACTTGTTCACTTTCAATGAGGAAAAGAAATATTTGCCAATAAAATGCACCGACCCATTTTTTTTCTCTTTCGACAGCTTATTAAAACAGCAATCTAGGATTTAAAATTAGACATTTTTATTTTCTCTAAAGTGTTTAATAATACACCTTAACATTTGCGTTAATTAAGAAATTGCATAAAGGTATTTTTAGACAACATGAGATGTTAGTTACTTAATTTTTTGCAGTTTTGCAATAAGATTACAGTTTGTTTCTTGTCAAAATTCTGACAAGAAATTTTAGATAATTTTTCAGCATTTCTCTGAATCTTTCTTACACAGTGAAATAATACCAACTATCTCTCAACGGTTAGATGTATACTTGGTTTGGCATGGAAGATATGTCTACCAACATCAAATATAAAGCACTAAAAATTCTATATTTTCCCATTTTTATTCTTCTAAACTTTCATTTGAATTAATTTTAATTAAAAGGAAATCGACACTTTTCACGAAAGACTGGATTTCTTATTATTAGTTCAAGTATTGAGTAAAAGTACATATTCTACACAATTATTAACTTTATATTACCACATCTGTTTATGCTGTATTAATTTTATTGAATTGTACTATTTTGCAGCTGTACATTTCATGTCTAGTAATTCATTCTACGTTTACTGATATAGAACATTGAGTGGTAGCAAATTTTATTACCAGTATTTGATTAATAAACCTCGAGTTATTACATATTTGCATTCATATTTTTCATGCATTACGAACCTTTGAACGATAATTAGAGTTTTGCTTAAAAAATGTGGGGCTTCACTCCTTTGCTAACAAGTGGATTTTATAAACGAATTTCTTCTCAGTGTTTGCAAATATTCTTAATTCGAAACTCGTATGGTGATTGCATGTTACCAAAATCTAATTCATTTATTCAATGCAATTACCAGCTATTCACTCATTTTTCATAACTGTAAATCATCAATGTGTTTCTGCTATTTATCTCAACTTTATTAGATTAGTATTTATCTTGCCATGATTAGCTTATTAATCAAGATTATTATGTTAGCGCATTGATAAAATGCCATGCTTTAATTATACAAGTAACATGGACAGAAATTTCAGAGAAAATCAAATCAGAGCATACTAATGAAGCTAATGAATAAAGGATGTAAATGGCTTAGTCTTTATTTGCTTTAAATTACTTATGAGTTATTTACCATTGATATGTCAGCATTGTTAGAATGAACAGCTCAGTTAGGAAAGAAATGCATGCATATTTCGTTTGTTTTTCTGATCATAAGCTTGAAGAGGAAATGAGTGTTAAATTATTTAGTAGTTAAAAATAATGCTGCATATTACAAAAATTATGAACTAATCGCTTAAGAATAATTCTAAGTTAACAAAAATATTCTAAAAGCATAAAAAAGCATATGAAAACTGATGTACAAGAAAATTATGCAAATATTTAAATTTTCTGATGAAATTATTATGTGATTTTAACTAATTTTTTTGTGGAACGGAATATAATTAATGATCTTATATTAAATTTGTGATTTCTTTGCAAGAAACATTATAAAATACTAATTTGTAAAACAAATTCTGTACAAAAAATAGTTTAAATTTTCTAAACTTATATGCAGTCTATGGTAATTTCAGCTATAAGAATGTGAGCCAAAAAAATAAAAATTATACAGAAAAAGGCATATCTATACAAGAAATATTTCGAATGAAAATCTTTTATAATTTATTTTAAATGTGAAATTTATATTCTAAGGGGGTTTAATAGATTTTCTCAGTATTTATATTTTACAACAGAGTGAGTAGAACTGCTTTGTGCAGAATATAAATTATTTTATTTATTATAAATAATTAATTTATAGTAAAAATTTAAAACCATTCTATTATTCGTATTCTTTACATTGCTAGTAGACTACGCAGTTGATTATTGATTTTAGATTTATTGGATTATCGACACATAACACGAGGGCTCTCTACTTAAGTAGAAGGATGCTTTTTGGAGGACGTTCTCAGAGAAACTAGGTTTTATTCATGTTATAGACGGAGTAAACCAAGAAACCGCCTGTGCAGTTGTAAGGTATTTCTCTCACCTTCATGGCATGCCTTCAGGGTGTAGTGGTCAGCACGTTCAGAGGTCGGCGGTTCGATTCACGGCGTGGGCAATACTCATTTTTCTTCTCTCCTGCTTCTAAATAACCTAATGACTCTACAAGTGGCTCCCGAATTAAAAGGTGGTGGATGACGATTCTCCACCGCCACTATTTGGCGATTGGGGCTCCTAATCCCCCAGTCGCCATTTAAATGAGGAAGTGTATAAGATATTTCTTTCGCTTTCTTCGCATGCCTTCGTGGTGTAGTGGTCAGCAAGTTCGACGCCTAACCGAGAGGTCCGTGGTTCGATTCGCGGCGAAGGCGTTGCTCATTTTTCACCTTTCTTGCTTCAAAAAATTCCTAATTACTCTACAAAGTTAGCCTCTTAGATTTTAGCATGAATCGAGTCACCAGGGTTAATTCGTCTTATCGTACTGGCCGCTGAGGGTCTTGAACAATGTGAGTTTGAATTAAAGTTTCATTTATGGCAGAACCGATAAATTTAATAATAAATATGCTGAGAAAGTCTTGAAAAATTGGCATAGGTTAAAAACTAGCAAGTGAAAAGTTTACGGTAAAATTTTTGGGAGGGAGGAGTACGATTTTAAGCCTATCCTAGAAAGCGGAAAATTTTTATAAACTCTAGTCTTATATATAGACTACGGGTGCAATTACATATTGACTTCTGTGTGATTCTCCAGATTCCTTTCATCTTTGTGTTGATAGCCTTCTATAAGATGCCAACATATAAAATTTATAATAACATAAGTGTTACACCACTGAGTTATAATTATATTTTGAAGACTTATAAGAAAATTAGAAGAAACACTGCTATTCTTCTGATTTATCTCATTTGGTTAAGGACGGTAATATAAGAATAAATCTACGAAGTGTCGATGAGCGCAAAACTGCTTCTTTCGTTCGCATGATGCTTGGGCACTTTATAGCTGACAGTGCAATTTTCCCCAGCTCCGTTCCACTTCTGAAGGAAAAATCCCCCGTGGGACAGGTCCGAGTGTTTCCGCCCTTTTCGCCTACCATCATACCACTCAAGTGGACTTCTGGCTAGCCATATATTTTAAGTGTCCTCATACCGCAAAGACTCTATACACTCACAAACATACAAGCTTTTTCCGGAGCCTGAAACCGGGCTAGTGATATGGCGGGTCGAAACCAGTGATCGTTAACTTAATGCAACCAGGATTTGCATTAATTTACTTTGCCATTTATATTATAAAATACGCTTAAACAACCTGGAAAAATGTGTTTTTAATAACGAATAATTAACATCTAAAGATTTTTTAGCACATCACATGAGAGAATATTCACATAGATACTCATTCATTATTCATCTTGCAAACTAAAACGAATATGTAGATAAACACACAACACTATTGTAAATACATATTCTCTATACTCTGAATACAGAATGTAGTACCTAATGCACATAATGTGAAAAGTAAAAGTTTAATATCATCGATAAGCAGAACGGTTCTTTTCGTAACTAATTTCTTTAAAAGCGAAAGTAATACGCATATTTGTGGAGTGGAGGAATTTCGTTTAAGTTAACTCTAAACTATAATTTGTGAAGAAATTATAACAAATATATCTCAGATGACACACTGTCGATTTCAGCACTCTTAGAAACAACTGCTCAGATACAGGACTTCCGTATGTTCGCAAAATCTAAATATACACTCATGTCCATAAATTAAGGATAATGCAAAATCAGGCAAAGGAAGAGTTAGAAGCAAAACAAATTTGACTTATTTGTAAAGCCTATTTATTAAACAAAAGGTAAAGAGCAAAAAAAATGCTATATGTTTAATATTATTGAAAAAATTAGCGATTTTTTCTCCCTGTAGCAAATTACAAAAAAAAAATCTATTTACAAAAAAAATATTACATGGTTGGTATGATTGTTAATACATTGTATGTCTCCCAGACGCGATGCAATACAGTCCGTACAATGCCTATTCATGCTGAGTATCAAATTATCGATCTGATCTTGGGGGATATTACACCACTCAAAAAACAATGCTCTCCGAAGTTCCGGTAGACATGTAGGAGGAGGTTGACGGGCTGCAACTCGTCGACCAAGCATGTTCCACACGTGCTCTACTGGATTCAAATCCGGTGAAAATGCTGGCCAGTCCATACGGGTGATATCCTCCGATTGAAGGCATTCGCTTACGATGTTTGCACGGTGAGGACGGGCTTGTCATCCATAAACACAAATTGTGCGCCCATGGCGCCCCGAAACAAACGTACATGTTGTTCCAGAATGACGTCCTGATAGATTTGGCTTGTCATGGTTCCAATTTGAACATGCAGGTCAGTTCTAGAACACAGAATAATTCCACCCCAAACGAGCACTCCTGCACCTCCGTAACGGTGTCGTTCAATGACGTTTTCTTGGTGGTAACGGGTACCTAGAGCCCTCGATATGAAAGTCCGGCGAGAATCAGACTGTAAGCTAAACCTGGACTCGTCGGAAAACATCACAAAAGCCCACTGTTGCGGTGTCCACAATGCATGCTCTCTACTCTAGGCTAACCGCAGGTGACAGTGAGTTGCACTAAGTGGAACGCATCTGAGAGATCTACGAGCATATAGACCAATCTTCCCTAAGCATCTGTACACGGTCTTCCTTAATATTGTCGTACCAGTGGCTGAAGAGAGCTGACGAGACAGGTCTGAGGCTGTGCTCCGTCTGTTTCTTTTGGCAGTAACTGCCAAATACCGGTCCTCATTCGGCGTTGTAACTCTGGGGCGACCTGTGCTGTAACGTCTACTCACATTACCATCATCTTAGAATTGTTGCCAAAGCCTGGAGATGACACTCTGGGCAATTCCAAGTTCGTCTGATACTTCCAGTTGGGTACGCCCACATTCCAGACGGCCGATAATTCTACCACGTAAAAGATCATCCAAATGCGTCCTTTGTGTCATAACTATTCGGTTATTGCACTGAAATGGTTATAAAAACGCCTGCGAACAATTTTACTTCTTTGCCTGTATTCCTTATATATCACTCTCTTACAGTCTCGTCATTGTGACGTACCATCGGTGTCATCTGGTTACTTCCTGAAATTTGCATATGATTCTTGAAGATGTGTGTAGTGATTTTACAGGTGATATATTTATTTTAGAGTTCGATTTCCGCGTGACTCCGAATTATCCTTATTTTATGGACATGAGTGTAGATCATATACCTTTAAATATCATCAAGCTAAGATACAGTACGCTATGAGAATAAGTGAGGGAGATTAGAAAGCTGGTAAATGTAACATTCAAATTTTTTATACGGATAAACCAATTGCTAAAAACGTTTAGTTAGCAAGATACTCATTATACTTTGAAACGCCGAATATGAAAATACTGCATACGTCTGCTTGTAAAATGTTTAAAGACACTGGATAAAATGCTTACTTGCTTAGTTCATATTTTAATACTTAAGTGATTTCGATAAAATTTTAACCAGTTTTAGTAAGATTTTAAAAAACAAAAGCTGTTTGCTTTGATGATTAATCTTATCATGCTGGGTAAAACAGCACCCGTTTATACTTTTGTAACTGGTCTTTGAAATTAATTATAAATACCTACACAAAATATTTCCGAAATCTTTAATACATTAATTTGGTCGATTATGCAACTTTCTCTCATTTTATCAGAGACTTGGAAAAACCTATTACAAGCTTTCTACCTCACATTCCAACTTGCGCTTGAACCACTGCAACTTCCTTTGCGTTTATCATAACAACAAAACTTTGGCAATGTTGGACTAGCTCTATAGAAACTGCAATCAGAGAAATTTTCGTCTTGTATTTGTGCTAATTTTTACTCCAAACAATTTTTGTTGATTTCATAAGCCTTTCAGTTTGATTTAATTAGAATAATAATGATAAATTTGTGTCCCTGAGGCTACATGTGACCCGTGGGATCATGCCTTATGCCTGGCTGCAACAAAAGTTATCGAATTAAATCTCAAAAGTTGTGTATATTTTCATGCTTCTGATCAACTTAGGACTACTGATATGCAAAGATTGTTTGGAATTAATACTATTATAATCTTAAAATACATGGTGTTTATTGGACAAGGACATATTTCTAAATACCTATTAAGCATAACATATTGTCTGACAAAACTGGGCTGCTATCATATGAATACTCACGAATTGTAACCTTCACAGAGCCTATATAGCTTATTTTCACATTACTTTTATTCTTCAGAACGTAGGACCACTTTGCTTATAACTGATTATTGATAAATTTGACATATTGATTTTTTATTGATGTTGCCTATTTTGTACCTTTATAAAACATAGATTACACTATAGAAATTCAGAAAATTACTATCAGTTCATGTTGTTTTCCTTAAATATGTTATTAGAATAAATCGGAAACGTAGATTCAATACTTTTGTCAATGTATCTCGTTATATCGTGCGTCAAATCTTAATCGGAAAAGTCTATTTTATTATTTAGTATTCCGTTCCACATGTTCATCATCCACGTCTTCTTCGCTGTTTGCAAAACTTGTAACGTTCTTTTCACTGCTCTGCCTACGTTAAATTCACAGAAGTTTGAGCAAATATTGTCTTCTCGGACATCAGCTCAGACCACAACAGATTGAACAGGATGAGATATAGTCAGCCGTCATTTCAGAGTACAAGGATGGAGAATTTTGGCGAACTGCATTTATTTGTTGGCTATTATAAGGGCGATAATAGATGGGATTTTGAAGCTCGTTTTAATATCTAAAGCGTTATTAGTGTCTCTAAATTTTGTCAGGAATTTTCAAACCTAAACACCTAATCCTCTCTGAAGATTAGCGGAGGTACCTATCGATCCTTAGGAATTATAGGCGAGGAATACGAATAACGGATCAAGGATTATGTACTCTAATAGGAGGTTAGAAAGAAGGAAAATGACACTATGGCATAGATTAACAACATAGTTCTCATAGTTCTTTCTATGTATTTAACTACAAAATAAAATGTCAGTAATTGATTCTTATAAAAAAGAGGAGTTCTTTTAATCCCCATTTTCATTTTCGAGATTTAGGAGGATTAACCTCATTTCGTATTACTTCTAATATATTAATGATAATTGTTCAAAACGTAAAATTTACAACTCCTCAAAAGTTTAAAAAACCGCTTTTCATGCAGAGAAAGTGTTCTAGCAATAAATATGCAACAGTCTTCCCACGATTACTTTAACTTGATTATGATTGAGAAGATAAGCAGGTATAAAGTGGACAAATAATGTCTTTAGTATACGGAAAAAGCAGCAAATTTCAGTTAACGGTAGTCTGTTATAAGAGTGGAACTAATTTATATTGTGTGCTTACAAACGTTTTTAAATTATATATCGGTTATAATTTAGGAATTTCTTCCAGAAATAATGGTTGAAGCAAGTTCACCTCATTAATAACTAAATGAGATTTTAAAGCCACAGTATCCAATTATCAGAAAGGCAACAAAAGAAATTTTCTGAAAGCCTAAGGATAAAATTAAGTTTCACAGAATAAAAGTTAGCTATAGTCGCTAATAGATAATCTGCGATAAATCTTTGTTTCTTTAATATTATTAGGATGTTTCATGAAAAACATAAATGAGGAGAAAATTAAATTGAGGGTATAAGAGAGATTTTTGACGGCTAGAAACAAAGGACTTTTTAATTTCTATCTTTAGTGATTACTTGCAACAAAATTTCTTTCTGTTAAACACATATTTGAGCACGATAATTTAATAATTAATATCGAGTTCTTTACAGGACTAAATTACAGCTGAAATTCAATCCATTATTTTACAGATTAAAACTACAAAATTTTGTTTGCTTCTTTTATAATTAATATATTTTTATATCAATTATAATAGTTTGCTTCTTATACATCCATGAATTTACAAACAACATATAAGTAAACTCTAGACGTAGTTATGCATTACACCTGGTTAATTTTCATATTCAGCAAAGTTCAATTTAAACGTAAGTGCGCGGCAACACGTCTAAAAATGTTAAATACAACACTTTCTCGTTATAAACAGGATGGAGAGTGGGGTTAAAATATAGGCCTGGTTAAAAGGCATCATATATTACAAATAAAATAAATTATGTAAAAAATAAAAGATTTATCTAAGGCAATGTACAATATCAATAGGACAATACATATTTACGTAATAAATGTTGTACAGTCAGATAATTATGCAACTAAATATAGTTTCAACCAGTTAATTAAACAATTAAATAAAACAAACCAAATAGAAAGTACAAAAATACATCCAAAAAACTGTATAGCTACTGTGGGAAAAAAATCAAAATTTTACGCAATTTCTGTATATATTCATTTTATTTGATACTCATGTCTAGTTTTTATGCATGTTCATAATACTGCATTTTTCAAAATATTTCCTATACATGTTTGATTTTTACACAAACACCCAGATGTCTATATACAATCATCTCTATTTAATTGAGACACGTCGGAACTAATCCATGTTTGTCCAATTAAGTGGTTTCTCCAATTAAACAAATTAATATTAATTTCTAAAAGAAACTATTTTATACGATACGTCTTATCTTAGGTATATAAATGGGTAGGTAAAAATAATAATTAGGTATCTATTTTGATGCTTTAATAAACCAAAATAGAAAGAATATTTGTACTGGAAAAAATAGAAAAAAAAAAAAAAAACATGCGTGCTAAATTTTAGAATTTCAAATTCTAATTTCGCAAAAAATGCCTCAAGTGTCGTTAATGTTATTTTTCTTCTGAAATTCTGCATAATCAGCATATATATTCAATGCAGATATAGAGCTGCTTTTTTCAGTACCTTCCTGCTTAAATGAAGGCTGCAAGCTGACTGTTTTTTTTTCTGCCCAGATTTGTTTTAAGCTCTGATATGCCATCATCCTCCTCATTGCTTTCTTATTCAGCTTTTCGAACTGTTTAATTCATCAACTGCAAACTGCATCCTCGATTCTTTAATTTTCATTGTAACATGGTAAATTGTCATCTGTTCTTTAAAGTACTTCATTATTTCTGGTAAAATCTTGCAGTATGCTTTCAATTTCGACACTGCGCAAGATTTTCGTTTCAGGAAGCCTCAAAGGTTCTAACTTGCCAACTGTCAGTGGCATACTGTATTGCTTGCAAAATTTTACTCTGATCTGTTGAAGAATTTGTTAATATATTTTCATCAATGGATTCCTATACGTTCCAACTAGTAAGCCAATTCCGAATAATTTCCGATGTCATCCACCCATAACTATTGCATGCTACTAATAACCTGTATTTTCTATATCCCTTAAAGCATTGAGGCTTAGCACTGTTTCCTAACAGTAGCTTTCTTTTGCCAGTACCTGCCATATTTGAATAGCATAACATGGTAATACGGCCCATTGCTTTTTTAAACTTTGACAGTACAATATGCATGTAACACAAATAGCCCCCTGGCCTATCACGGTAATACAGGCCGGATTCGCTTCATAACGGTGATAAAAACTACCCTAACAGAAATTATCGAAAAAAATTTAAAGTTTTAGATTTTTCTCATAGCGTTTACATTATCCTCCCTGTTTCTGCGTTTTATTTTTTTACTGCATTAAAAATGTATACGTTTAAAAAACATTAATTTTCAAAATATATTGCAGTTTTCGAATACTTTCTCTTGTATTTTGTATGTTATGTAACATGTATTTTGTATGATATCTTTATTATCACCTGTTACAAGTTTATATCAATAAAAAATTAATTATCAGTTTCATTAAAAATATTTTTGTAATCAAAAGGATCTTGATTATGCCGATCAATTGCCCTTGCAATTTCGGGTATCGAATCCTTGGTTATCAATGAATTTCTTTAAAACTTCATGGATCTCCAGAGGGCCATTTACGACCCAGCTGGGAGCCTTAGGTATAAATGGATATTGCTATATTCAGTACATAGTAACAGGAGACTCTTTAACAGACACGAATTTTACAGGTGCATGGTTATAGATAGCTGATTCACATCATGCTAATGTTGCCAAATATTCGTGAACATAGTATTCACATATTTTCTAAAAATCGGTAAAATAGATAAAACATTACTAAGCCTTTTAAGCATGGCATAGGAAAAATGTTAAATTGTTTTAACTTGCAACCAAATTCCAATTCCAAGCACATCGAAGAACATTGAAATGAGAACACTGCAGTGTAATTAAGTGTTAAGTCTAGGCCTATGATCCAAATTGAAACAATGAACATTAAAAAAATAATGAACGATAATTAAACGTAAAAAGTTTTAAAACCAAACTACTATAAACAAGAGACTCCCCTGGGCTTTTAATTATCCTTAATTAAGAAAACACAATTAAAACGAAATATAAAATATTATACTTAAGGACGTTAGAATTACACATTTAAGTTACAAAATAGACCTCGGGGAACATCATGCTTAGTCTTAGATTACTTAGATGGTAATTCGACTTATTGAACGTTTGTACCCAAATTTCAAGTGTGCTTATTTAGTGGAGTTCGCAAAATTTATCAATAAGTACTCAAAACAATACGCTGACAGGTGTTACTTTATTACCTGTACAACAGGCTTTCACAACTTTTTTTGTCCTCAGGCACCAATTATGACCGTTGCTAAACTATCCTCCCCTTCATTCGTGTCCAAAATTGAAAAATACATACCTATATATGTATTTAAATTTACATTATTTACAATGTGTTTTAAAATTATAGAAAGTGATGATAAATACTAAAACTTAAAGAAAGGTAGTTTGTTATATTCATGAAAGAAAATAAAGTACTTAATAATAAATAAAAGTACTTAAATAAGTAATAAATAAAGTATAAATAATAAATAAAGTACTCAATAATTAAATAAAATAATTATTGGCATTCCCGCCCTGAAATTTTGGGAATGAACTATGATATTCCCTAACAATTCCCTCCAGGGTAGAATTTCTTCTCGGTTGAGAACTCCAGCTGTATAGGAATGTGCGTACAGGAATGACTGAAATATGATTCGAAAAGTTATGTAAAACGTTTAATAAAAATTAATACATTCGTATTACAATTAAAATTCTCCAACTGTGTAATACGAAAAAAGCTGTTATTCGCAATCACTGAAAGAATCGTCTCATTTCGCAGCGATAGTTTGAGAAACGTAATTTAAAAGCAACCCAGCCTTTTAGAAAGAAGTCATGGTTTATTTTCTGTAGCCCATCACGCTTAAGGTATAATTTTTTATTCTACTTCTTTATTTAAACCTATTTCAGTGTTTCGGATGAGCAATCAAAGCAATGCTCGAGCAAATGATGCTGAAAATTTTAACTTAATAAAGAAGCAAAGAGCAACTATAGAGAGAATGTAATGTTTATTACCTTTCCTTTTCTCCAAATGGCACGATCAATCCTAATCGACTCGACTACCCGACGTTTACTTTAAAGCGGGTCATTTAAGAGAACGCTACATATTGATTTTTTAATGATTACAGTACACAGCTACTTCTTCCTTAAACGATTAAATTTAAATGCTTTCGAAAATTTTCAGTTCTACTGGAATAGTTTAAAAATGTTTTAAAGTTGGTTGCTACATTTTTAATTTTAACATCTAAGATGCGGTGCAACTTAAAACTAATGAGGAAAGAAATTTTTCTCTCTCTAATACGTTAATCTTTATTACTATAAAACAGCAACATGTAAAGCCAGTAAAGTATGTCTCTGATAGTATTACACAAATATTACAGCGGTCAAGGAAAATGTTAAGCATTTAACAGTTATATAATTTTATCGGTTGCTAAATTAATAATTATGTGTTGTTAAATTTTATTTAAGCGATTTTTTTTTTATTTGAGGCTGTATATTTATTGAGAACTTTATGCTTCAAGCGGAGTCAAGAAAGTGTGAGACAATAGAAAATCAGTGTTATATACATTATTCTATTAAAAAAATAAGTTTTTAGCAGCTCGTTGGCTTGATTGGGTTAGTTAGTTATGGGAAAATACACTAAAGCGACATATCTAAAGTGAAAAGAGGCCTTCGTGGACTACTTTCTAAGGTAATTATAATGTATTTTCTTTACGAGGGGGGAAATCACAAAACGCCTATGCAGCCAATACGTACGCTACAAAATTTCAGTTCTTCCAGCTATTAAAGCTTAACATCTAAGGGAAAGCTTAAAAGTTTTTTTATCTCTCTTCGGAAACTTAAGATAAACAACATATTTTAAATTTTGAAAAAATATTTTACAAATAATTAAATCTTTAAATGAAATATAAAGCGAAAAAACATATCAAACAAGATAATTTGGTATGTGATATTCATCATAATCACCTCTTCATTTATGCCCGGATAAACTAAAAGGAAACTAAGTTAACCCATTAAAGCATTTGAGGAACCGATAAATATCTTCTATTAGTATCTGTACTCACATAACGAAAAGCAGCGGTCATGAATGGACCTAGCTCATTCGAGATACTCAGTATAGGGCGAGCAGATAAGCTCAGTTCTCTAGAACGACTTTTGTTTTGTGGAAGACAAATGACTCTCTTTTGCGCAGCAGATTTTTGTGCCATGGCAAATAACTCAGCTGGCATCGTTTCTGAAAATAAGTTAGCTCTTTTGAGGGGTAATCGTAGATGTAGCTTGCGAAATTAACTGCATTTAAAGACTATACATGGCGTATAAATGGCCTTAAGTACTATTCATGGCCTAAAGTTTTTGTATAATTAAGCTGATTTCATTATCGAGACGTCAGAGGTTTAGAAGTCAGTGGATATGAAAAATGAATTATGCCCATGTCGGGTTTCGAACCACAGATCTTTCAGTATCTAGCTGGACGTTTAAACCACAAGAATTATACCATGAAAGAAGAAATTGGAAGTGCGATAATTCCTTCGTAGGGTATCTTAATGTTAATTAACCCCTTATTATAATTTCGTTCTTTACTATAACTTCTCTTTTCAGTATTCCTTCTCAGAACGTAAGTTAGTTGCGAGCATTTAAACTGAAGTTTTTGGATTTGAGACGAGTGTGTTTCTGGCATCGCTTGCGTAGTACGTTGTTAGTTCCTGCCAGCTCTAACAGTTGTAATTATTCGGCTTTGCTGTCTTGCACTGATAATACTTTAAATCTGATGCCCCGTAAAGTTACTGAGTCAGCTTCAGTGAAGTATTTAATTGTATAATTCTTGACTATTGTTCAATTTAAGTATGGTACTATGGTAGATTATAAGTATTGTAGGAGACACGTGGGCTCAAACGTAATACCAGCGTGACAAGCCTAATGGCGAGATAATATGGCCAATGAAGAGAATAATATCTTCTTTCTGCTTCCTTTGCAACACCGCAAACAGACTGTTATCTGAGAGATTCAAATAGTAACGTGGCTTTCAGCAGGCCCAACATATTCCGATTCAACAACCTAAAACCTTCCTTTAACTACTATCGCTTTCACCTCATCTGAATACACACGAACCAAAATCAGCATTCTGGAAGAAAAACGGAAAGCGAGAATGATAGAAAAGCTACTGAGCATAAAATAACTGGTTAGTTAAAAATAAATAAATCCTTACAGGCTACAGAATAAATAATACAAGACATCTCTTGCATTTGCATATTGTGAATTGTGACTGAATTTTTATTTATCACTAACTGAAAAAAACTACTACGAATTTAATGAGGAAAAAAATTATGTTAACTCTACTTCTCGTAATTTGGAAATTAAAAGTAAAAAAATTTATCTACTGCTGTTTGGAACAGAAAAACTAAAAATGAATTGAAAACTTCCTTCGTTTTCACAAGTAAACAGAGAAGTTGTTAAAAGCGCAGCTTACTCCATAATTAAAACTAAAAAAAACTCAATATTTAAGTGTTTCTCCCTTATCAGTGTACCTCACAATTCTAAGTTTTTTGCTCTTCGAGAAACATACTATGGTCAAAACTATAGATTCTGTCAAGAACTCTAAACCCTTAACATTAAAACCTTAAGTACCCTTAAGAACCAAATGAAGAAATTTAACATAGAGTTCGCACAAATAAGGATCGCACAAATCTTTTGCTGACTGCTGTCAGACGAACTCAGACGAATTTTATCAAAACATTGCAGCTATTACTGACGCTTGCAGTAGACGTCACACTGTTACTCTCGAAGATGGAAGGCATGAAAAGAAGGTGGCGGGGCTTACAACACGCTTTTCAGAATCAAATGAACATCACTCCTCTCATTTCCGAATGTTACAATCGGTATGATCAGCAAACCGAATTTCTCTTCTCTTCACACATTTATATTCTTTTTGACTGCAAGTTTTACGTCAGTAAGATAAATCTGTAAATCTTTAAAAATTCAGAATTAGTAAATATATTTGGTATGTTTAACGCAAAAAGTAAGTGTTTACAGTAATTTTTCATTTTAGAATAAAAATCACATCTTTCAGATTTCGGAGGCCATATGTATTGTTTACACAATTTCGGAATGTAATTTAGATTTCGTCAAAACTTTGTAGCTCCCCCGATAATTTTTCACTACATTAAATATACGAATTTACATTTTCAATAAAACATTCACATAGTTACTATTGTACTGCTGTCTGAAACAGGAACTTATTTCTCTATATGTTTCACCTGAGGAACCATATAGTATCTATCTTATTCTCATCAGAGGCTTGGGAATCTTACTCCAATCCTGCCACTGTTCTTTCGAATTAGCATCCTAATTTCCAAGCAGAGTATTATAACATCTGCTTGCAAATATTAGCAGAAATAG
This sequence comes from Stegodyphus mimosarum, assembly GCA_000611955.2. Lineage (NCBI taxonomy): Eukaryota > Metazoa > Arthropoda > Arachnida > Araneae > Eresidae > Stegodyphus > Stegodyphus mimosarum. Next base: position 363,811 of record KK116969.1, read on the forward strand.
CACGTCTTGACAAAATTTCACTCATCTCTAACGAAGCAAAAGTCAGAAATAATGTTTATGTTTATTTTACACTAATATATAAGTTAAATTCTTTGCTGCTTACGATTCATATCTCTCAAAGCATTTTTCGTCCTGGTTAATTTTAAAATCCAGTTACTAAATACTTACATTGAAAATTAAAAAAAAGAAAGAAGAAAACGTTGAGGAGAAGTAATAAAGATAATACGGCACAAATAAATTGGTTAGAAACTAACAAAAATTAGAAACTAAATATCACTAAAAATAAAAACTTGCTGACACACATTTCTTGTAATTGTTGTAAACAAGCTGAGAAAGTTGTAAATACGATTGTTGCATTAATTCCTTAATTTTTGTACTCTCAAAATTCTTGAATCGTTGTCCCTTTTAAAACGTGCAACACTTCGTGACTTCGGCCGGTTTGCTCCTGCTGCAATGGTTTTCTAACAACCGGAATAAGGGAAAAAAAGACCAAAATTGAAGCGTGCAACTTCGAAATCCGATAGATGCATCTCACTTTTACACCACTGCTGTCTCCTTCAAACATCGGACTTCCACACACTCTCTTCCACCATCCATTCCCTTACTTTTTCTGTCTCCCCTCTTTAAATGGACTATTGGATAAGTATGACGTTTTTTATCATCTTCATTCCGCACTAAATCCGCTTTTTACTTGAAAACCGTTCGAGAGGAATAAAAAGTGAAGAAAGAAAATAAAAGACTGAAGGGGGAAAGATCGGGAACAAAAATAAATACATATAGGGAAAAAAAGAAGATATCTTCCTCCTCCTTCTCTTCTGCAGATAGGAACATGTGATTGCAGAGATCTGCTGATACTGGATCGAGTGCCCTGTTCAAACTTGGAGATAGAGCAGTTGGAGAGGGGGAAGATCGAATGGAACTACGGAAAAAAAGTGGAAAAAATGTATGGAATACGGCTGAAAAACGAAAAGGGGTAAGGGGAAGGGAAGAAAAATGAGGGTGGAAAGTGGGTTTGCTGAGCGCCGGGTCCAAGACTTGGGTATTTCTCTGCTACAAGGACCCAATGATTGGTATCCTTCCCAACTCAGAAGAGCAAGATGGGAAACTGAAAAATAAGTCTTTGGAAATAAGAGGCTATATTTTTCCGAGGAAGGGATGGTGCGGGCAGATGCCAGAAAGATGAGTTTTATGGGATCTATACATTTCTTAACCACAGAAATCTGATGCTGATGCTGCTGAAAGGAGACGGAGTCTCCATTTCGGAAAATTACAGATATTTTGAAGTGCAGTGCATGATAATAAAACGCTCAGCGAATATGAAAGAAAGAATTGCTCTAGGGAAACTCATTTAATTGAATGGCATTTTACATAAATGCTTTAAAATGTATTTCTATATATTCAGAGCAGACGTATCTCGACAGAGAAACTAACGATAAAATTGTTAGGTAAATACAGACAGTGGCTGTAAGCTTTATTTTATAGCACCCTTTGCGCATTCCGAATTGCATTTTATTTATATGTTTCTAATGAATGCGATATAAAGGACTAAGTATATCGCAATATATTAATTACCTTTAAATTAATATAAAATTCACTTGTATTGTGAGATCGAGGCATTTAAGATAAGGAGTCTTTTTGAATGACAGATATTAATTATTTTATTCAAGCGTTTATCCATCTGTGGCTGAGTTTATAAAATTGATTAACTCTAATTGTTTGACTAGGTGCAGATCCTAACTCGCTGCAAGAATTTTATAGTTTCCTTCAAATTAACACATTTCGGTTTCCCTTTTCCACAAAGCAGCCTTCCCTTAAAGTAGATAATGCCCATGTATTTGCGCAATTAATTGCAGTTTCAGCCTCATAATAGTGTTGTATTTGCATTATAACAGACATTAAATTTCATAAAGGCCAATGAAACGTATTTCTTCTTTTCCAATTGCAGTATGTTTAAGTAATATGTTTAGTTTTTCACAATTTTATCACTTGCATATTCGCTGAAGCAACTGTTAAAAATATCGTTCAAAACTGTGTTCTTCTCGTTCGGAATCCTGTTATTATTGAACATAAAATATCCAGTTATCAGTGTGTCTTTGTATATGGTATGCTTTTCTAGCAACCGTAAAAATATACATGTTTCGTTTGATTTAAAATAAGAGACGTATAATCCCTTTTCTTAACATTTAAATGCAAATGTGAGTAGCTTGCAGTAGTAGTAATTTAATGGAAATATTATTCGCATATTTTTATTGTAATATACTTAACAAATTATAGGAATTAATTGTATGCTTCGTAAGTGTAAGAAATTTACAGAAATACTGCTTTAAAGCTAGTATGGACAAACTTAGAAAAGCAAAAAATCAATCATCGAACAAACTTCCAACTATAAAAGGAAAACGTATTGGTTGTAATTTGAACTCTCACAATTATATAACACGTACAGCTTTGAGATGTTTATTTAAAGTTCACAGTGCAAACATGTGTAGGTAATTAAAGAAAGTAGAATTACTTGTTGTTAAAATATAAATATGGTGTTACAATATTATCTCAACGTAGATTTCCTGCAAACCATTCTGAAACAAAATTCACAAAGTATTCACATGTATAGTAACAGCAAACAAAGTTGAATGAATGTCGTTTTAATGCCCCAAGCAACAAAAGCGATGTTATCACTGAACATTAACCTGAAATCACACGTGTATCGTATGCATTAATTTCAATAAATTAATAGTGAAAATATTTGATAAGTTACGAGACTAATTAGGATGTGACCAAATAATTTGGCAAAATGATCTCAAAGCAATGCCTCAATGTATAATTGCTACAAACCATCCATTTGTAAAAATTAATATCTTAAGAGTGCAATAAAATGTAGCAAATTAAAATTATATATGGTTAAATACACAAAAGAAGCAATTTAAAAAAAAGTGTGACTAAAGCATGATAAAGTATACTATCATTTGTTTGAAAATACAATACCAAGAAAGTAATTTTAATATTTCATGTAATTGAGAAGAAATAATTTTGCACTGACTCTCATGCCATAAGCAATTCACTTTGTTTTAGTTTGTAAGGAACTTATAGCAGCATTTATAATCTTCGCAATTTCTTGACAAAACCTTTGCAATAACTTACGTTTTACTCATTCTAATATATCACTGTTTCAACACTTAATGAAAAGGTCCAGATCACTTTTAAAGGTTTAACTGCACATGAAATTCTATACTATTTTTGAATGGAAGATAACAGCAAATTTTGTGTAACATTTGAGATTTTTCAGTTATATATTATGAATCGAAATTACTACCTGAAGAAAGACATGCTGTTAAGCGTGAAACATTTGCACCATATTTAAATAAAATTACTTTCTAATTTTTAGATTTAACTTCTCATATCACAGTGTACTTAGAGATAGATATCTGAAACAGAAGATGACAAATATATTCAGTATTATTATGAAACCTTTAATTTTATAAAATTAATTCTTTATTAATTATATTTTAACGCAGCATATGAGCCCCTAATGCTAACGACTTCCTATAAATTACGCATCGCAGTGCTTTAACTTAACAATGCATCAGACTAGGCCTCTGACACTTACAACTGAACTACAGAAAGCTGATCGGGGGCCAGACAACATATCCTGTCCCTAAATCTAAGACAATTACTGCTTTGTGTCCAGAAATTTAATGTGTCATTAGACGTATTAGCGCGAGGCTTTAAGCAATGTATTCCTGGGGGAAACCGTTAATTCAGATTTCGAACGGTGCTTTCGCAGTCCCGTGCGCATTGCGAACAGAAGACAAGAGGGTTACTACAAGGATGCAATGAGCCACTGAACATGCGGAGTAATTTACTTAGAGTTAATTCTCAGTCAGTTTGTAGCGAGAGAATAGTAACAATTAAACATAGGTGGTGTAACTAACACTACAGACAGAAGCCTGCACTTAATTTTATCTGAGTTGACAGTTTGCAAAGTCATACTAGCCCTGAAGCTGAAAGAGATGTTAGAAGGAAATGGTAGTTTGGTAATTTGTACGTCTGCACTAAGCCCGAAATAAATTCGACTTCTGCTAGGAAAATGAGCGAAAAAAACTTTTCAAGTTGTGGACTGGACAATGCATAGTAAAAAATCTGTACGCGAAAACATGCAAGTGTTTGAAGAATGCATTAGCATCGTTTCTGTATCTTAGAAGGGAAATTTGGCTCTTAGAATAAGGCGAATTTTTATCTCATATGGTAATATAACTAGTACTTCACTTCTTTAAACAATAACTCATACACAATAACAAACAGTCAAATAAAGACAAAATAATAATACCTCTGTTGGTTAGAATGCAAGTTTGAATTACACTCAAACAAATTTCACATTTTATAAATGTTTCAAAAGAGGGAAAAAAAGATTTGAAATGAAGAGTGCCGCATGTGTGTTTGATGCTTACATAGTTCTATATGGAAAATAGTTAAATAGTCCTTAAAACTACAACTGAAAAAAAATATTCTCCTAGTTCAAAATAAATGAGTAAAAAACAGAAAAGAAAAATAAAAAAAGAATATAAAAATCTGAAAAGCTTTCAGATTTTACATTACACCCAAAGGGGCGTTTTTTAACGGTTTGTGTTACTTTTATTTATTTAATAGCATGTTCTTCGCACTTAAACTGTAAAATTCAGTTCAACAGCAATATCACAAAATAATTTTAAAATGAGCATATCTTTAGATCGTTAAAGTTTTACAAAATATGAAATAGATGATAAAACAAATTCCAAATTCCAAATTTGGACTTCCAGATGTCGATATTCGGGGGGAAACTTATGTTATTCAAAATTGGATGGCTCTAGGAACCATCGTTTTATCACAATGCGAGAAACATATGTATATTTATGCAGATTATTCGTTATTTAATTTCTTTAAATATAATACAGGGCTCTAATATTTGCCGCAAACAATTTGAAAAGTGAACCGACATTTACAGTGAATCAACGCTAAATGGCAAAACGAAATTAATAGTCCTTCTGAGCAAATTGCCCCTTTGGACTAATAAAAGAAAAATCATTGCACTATCTTTAAATGTTACTATGCACAAGTTAGATAAATACAGTTTTTGGAAGTCATTTTAAACAAAACGAGACGATCTCATATTCGAGCTGGTATGTTATCCATATAAAAATGGGTTTTCCTCTCTTCCTAATTTAAATTCATCGAATTGATAAATAAACTAATAGATAGTACAACATTTTAATACCTAAAAATCCGTGTCGTTTAAATCCTGAACTGAAAATAAGAAAAAAAACACTTGATATTTTTATACATGGGTCATAAAGCCACTGATATAACTTTCTGATTATTTATCTTGATTTTATATTAATGTACATGGCTCATCAATATGCAAATAGTCTTTAAAATCAGTATCTATGATACTGATTCTACTGATACATCAGTATAAAAAGAGATGCATTAAAGTGGAGCTTCCTTCATGAAAATATTTTAATACAATTTTTTAAAGCATAAATACGGAAACAATTATTAGAATTCCAAAATTTAGATACGTCTGTTTAACTCCTGGAAAATTAAATTTAAGTATAAATTTTAACTTAACAACTTTTAACCGAGTGATTTCCATTTGATAAGGGACAGCTTTAATCCGCTGAAATTACATTTCCGTACCTCAATTAATATATCGCATAGCTTTTAAAATCCTAATGACAGCTATTTTTGAATTATAGCAAAAACACGTAAGACAGAACGTGTAACAAATTATTGCAAAAGTACGTAATTGTGTTGGTAACTTTAATTTTGGACATCGATTATAGTTCAGACATTAAACCATGTAATACATATGGATACTTCTTGCTATTATTAAAATATTAATGTGATTTAGAGTAACATAAAGTAATATTATTAGTAAAATATTAATGTAATGTTAATTTAATGTTTTAATAACGTCAAAAATCTGATATGAAGCTGTAATCTGAACCCAAGTGGTTTTTAAATCTCTTAAATATATTCCAGTGTATATAATTCTTTTGTTAGCATTTTACTCAGTTATATGGTATATTTTTATTATTTGTAAATAAATAATATTATTATTTATGAGGAAAATATAAATATTTGTCTAATTTCTCATGTTCTTTGATGTTTTAATATTTTCGTATTTTTTAAAACTTTTCAACTCTTTCTTGACATGTTTGATCATAATCTGTAGTTTTCAGATCGAAAGGTATATTTTTATTCCTTGTTTTCTGTATCGAAATGCCATTTTCAAAATGATTTTATGAGTGATCAAACTGAACCCACTCATCTTAATTTATGATACTATAAAATTTCATTAAAAGTATTGCATTATAGAATCACATTTCATAATGATGTAATTCCTAATGTTGAACAAAGACCAGTTAAAACAAAAGGTTCATCACTTAAGGAATGGATACTTTCTTTTGCTTATTTCTAACTCTCAACTCTCAAGAGCAAAACAAAATTTTATAACAAATTACACCGTCAACTAGGAATAAAACAAGTTTCCATTTGCGTTGTCTCTGATATATAAGACTGAAGAGCATTAAATTAGCTTTTCTGGTACATATATAGTTAAACTTATAAAAACAAATATAAAAATTGCGAACATGGAGCTTAAATTTTATCAGATATGTGAGTAATGTTTGCAGATTTATATGCTGATATGTATGATGAATAACTGTTAATTATGCATATAATGTACAAAACCTGTAAATATTTAATGGAAAAAAATTGTAAAAATTTAAATCGTTAACTATTCAATCTAACATTTTTACTTAACTATTCCACTATTTTCTATTTTATTAGAAATTGTACATACTTTGCAAGCACTTTCTTCTGAGAAACTTAGAAGTTTGATGAATTAATGTATACTAAAAGCAAAACGTTAACCATTGATAAATGTTCATAACATATTTAACGGAAACTTTTGTAAAGACAATTAGATAACGGAAAATATTTTTAGGCACCTCACGTTGACTTTACGGAAATGTTTCAAGTAACAATTTGTGAAATAAGAAAGGATTAACAATCACGAAACCCTGTTAAGAGTTTGAAAGATTCAAATAAATCTTTTTACTTTTCATAGTGCATTTATTCTCTTTAAAAGGAAAAGCTTTTATATCTGAAAACATATTTCACATTTAAAGAAAACAGTAGCGTCGATCGCCAAAGATGATATGCATCGATTCGTTACCCGCCCATGCTTAACAGATTGCTGCTTTTAGTGACAACGGAATTGTAAGACTTCTTTGTGTATGTGAAAAAACGATACTGAATGAAAAGGCGATATTGGATAATTTAAAAGAAAGGATATCGGAGAAAAACATTTCATTGCTCATATGATCTTGATCTTCTTTACTGCTGCGTACTGAACTGTTATACATTATGTCCATAAAACCGATTTTTATGAGTCATACCCCAAAGACATGCATAGAGACATGCAAATATATGTAATATTAAAGCTAGTAGCTTTAAAAGTTCCTGAAATTTATTGAAAATAATTTATGCAAGGAATAAAATAAATGAAGCAAGGGACGCCACACGTTTGCAGAAACAATATACTGTAATATAATATTTATAGGATGAATAGATTTATGATAAATATTAAAACTCATATGATATTTATTGTAAATCTGTTCGCTTATGTTTATAAATATATCCGCTCTCCATTCATTTTTTAAGTGACATTTTCATTCAACGTAATCTCTTTATCACTAATTTGACGTAAACATTGTGCACATTATAACACAGGGCACACCAAGGTTTATGTAAAAAGGAGGTATATATAATATTATTCACAACTTTAAATGATCTTCAGAGAGATATTTTTAGATCTGAAATTGTTTATTTATAAAACGTAACCTGTTTCTGAACAGAAAGAAATGTTTCAAATGAATTAACGAAATTTTCGCAGATTTCAGATTATGGTTTTCGTGTGTATATTTAAATGCATAAATCAGCAGTTCTTCTCGCTTTGGTTTGGTTCAGAAAAGTATCATAGAGGGGCTTTGAACTTTTCGCCGTCGCCATTTCACCGTAGCCGTTTCGCCGTTAAGATATATTTTTCTTTACATAACTGTAACTATACCTTGCCGTATTATACTCGTATTAAATTTATTTAGTTTCATAATTATGTTTGCCTTTTGTATACGTAATAAATTTTGCTTATAATATATATAGTTATTTACAAATATGAGATATAAAGAAATTACACATAGTTAGTTAGAAAATTATGTCAGTATCAAAGAGAGCTGAGGCTAAACCTCTGCTGCAATTGATTTTAAAATGATGCAGATACAATATTTATATGATTTGTCAAAATTTCTTCAAATTTTAATCGGCTAGCTGACTATTATATGCATACAATACACCTAATTATCACACTGAGAAAACCCTTCCAAATAAATTGTTTTCCGAGAAAAAGATATTATTTCTAGGTAATATTTAGTAATTCTAGAAGAGGTGCTTAATCGTAAAAGTTCTTTTTTTCTTTTAAAATTTAAGACAGCCAGAGGTACACAACAGGTAAACAAAATTCTTTATGATAAATAATTAAATAAACTTAACGATAAATAATATAATATGGCAAGATATAATATAGGCATATATTTAAAAATATCTCTTAAATATACAGTAATTAAGCAGAATTATTAAACTAAATCAACTTAATATAATACGACAAGATATAATACAGCCATGCAATGAATAATATGTATTGACGGCGAAACGTCTCGACGGTTGAACGTCTTGACGGCGAAACGGCCAAGTCGAAACGGCCACGGTGAATAGTCTCATTCCCTCATAGAGTAATGAAAGTTTTTTATTCGCATCAAATAACTGTTATGGAATTATATTTTTATCTTTTATATAAGCCGAACATAAAAAATGTTCCAAGAAAATAATTGCTAATTATTATAGAAGGAATGAACTGAGATGAAAGAAAATATAATGGTGTCTAAAATGATGTTTAGAGTAATGTAAAAACGATCAACACTGAAGTTAAAAGTAATGCAAATTATTTTAAAAACCGAACCATTCATTTTGCTTTACTCTTAACGTCTGGCCACTTTTTATATATATATATTCATCGTATCATATAATTCGAATGATATTATTAACGCAAACGTTATGCGATGTAATGTCGGTTTGTTGTCAGTATTGTCACTACTTGTTTTAAAAATATATCCATCACATAGGGTAATTATTTAGTTATTTGAATTTTATTTGTTATGTAAATATATAAATACCGCATCACATTTAACTCTTGTTTTAGTATCTTAACGAATATGTTCTTCCATGCCTGCAAATATGAAACTGCGTCGAATGTGTCGTGACCGACCAATGATTATCCGTTTTTCTCATCCGTTATTTGGCGTCAATCATAAAGTTCATAAAATAAACTTCTATTTTTAAACGTTTTTATTCACAGTAATACAACAAAAATAATTATACTTTTACACATATTTTTCACAAATATATTCTTAGGATTTTCTTTTTTTAAGCCATTCATCGGGTTCCTCATGATCCATTTTACTATTTTTGTCTGCATTTTCCTAGCATCGACGTCTTCTCTCTTTATGGAGGGCGCGTGTACCTCATACTTCCTCATTTATGTGTGTGCTCAAACGGTTTGATTAAAAAAATACTTTACTTGAAATCAACTAAATGAAAAATATTTAAAAAAATAAAAAATTAATCAATGAACAATATCTAAAAAAGTCAAAATATAATCATATTTGAATACAAGTCTAGATTTTTAAAGCATAGGATTTTTGTACTAAATATTATAAAAGTAAAATGTGTTTAGGAAGTTATTCATAAATGTTCAGGAAAGTTCACATGTCTGCCCAGTAGTGTGATATTTCTTTCGCAAATGAAGCAAACTCCATTGATGGAACACAGCAAAAACTTTATTTAACTCTTAAAATGGCGATGTAAAGCTAGAAGAGAAACGAATTCTAAGCTATTCTTTTAAAAAATATTGATTAACTAATTACATTCTTCGTGCGTTTAAAATGTTGCCATTCAGATACATATTAATGTTCGTTTATTTAAATTGTACAAACTGTTACAGTAGTAGTCGACTTACTACATCAGTATTTAAATCACTTTTTCCACGGCGGTAGCTGACACTAATGATATATCTTTCCGATGCCTGGTACCGTCTCTGAAGTCGAGCAGTTTGAGGTAAACATTTTTTCAGTCAATGGGTTACAGTTCAATGAGTCAGTGGGTTATAGTCAATGAGTCAAGTAAATAGGTTATGGTAGCTCACTATCTGGATGTCGTATATATCTTCGTATATATAAGTTTCAAGCTTTTTTAGAGCGGGGATAATGGTATATGCTTCTTTTTCTACAGCAGCATAAATAATTTTCTTGGTATATTGTCCATTTCTTAGTCGCGAAAGCCACTGGTCGCTGAATTTCCTCTTCTTCAGTTTGAGCAAAAAACAAGCTCCAACGGCCAAATTGGAAGCATCTGGGAAAATAATAAAAAAGGGTGAATGTTTGGAGCAACATAATCAGGAGCTTCACAAACAGCATTTTTGAGTTTCTTTGCAGTTTCATAATGTTACAAAGAGCTCTGTCTTTCGTGAGTTCTATCAAAGAAAGTGCTACTTCTGCAGTATTTTAGACATAAGATCGGTAATAAGACAGGAGACCTAACAGATTTCTTAAATCTTCCTTTGTCTAGAGTGGTAAAACGTTTTTAATTGCAACAATTGTTTCACGATCAGGTGAATGTTGCCAGAACCTATAATGTGTCATAAAAGTTATAAAAGTTTCACTTGAAGCTCAGCAAAGCTACATTTTTGGTGTAATCGTGAAGTATGCTTCAGATAAGCTATTTAAAATAGCTTCAAGATCCCTCAAATGATCTGTCCAATTATTCAAAAATATAACAATAACATCTAAATAAGGTCATAATTGACCAAAAGTTAGTCATTGTACGCTGAAACGTATATGCGACATTTTTTAGACTAAACGGACTAAAAAAACTTTTAGACTAAACTCTGGAAGCGCACTGGCCTTGATGAGTTACAAAAGAAGTTAAATATTTCGATTTGAGATTCATTTTAATCTGCCACTAACCTTTAAATATACCAAGCAAAGTTATAAACTTGGAGCTGACTACTTAATAAATTAAATCTTGTTCTTCGTCAAAGAGAATGCATCCGATTCCGTTTGGGAATTCAGATAACAGAAGTCTACGCATAATTTTAAATTGTCGTCTTTCTTTGTTACACATACAACGGGATGTCCATATTCACTTTCAGAAGTTTCAATTAGTCCTAAAGCTAACAGGTTATCAATTTGTTTTTCTACATTTTAAAATTTCAGGTATCCGGTAGGGTTTTTGCATCTTGCGTTTACTATTGTGTATCAGTTTGATTGAATGTTCTGCAGCATTCGTGATTTTTGGAAATTCAGATAACAATGATGGTCTTTTGATAAGTAAGGCAAAAACTGCTTGTTTTTGACAGGCATCTAAGTTAGAATAAATCAAATATCCATTAAGATATTTTTTAACTGTTAAAATTTGTTTTTCAATGTTACCAATATCAACATCAGTTTCATAAATAATACCAACGTTGGCTGTTTGTACGTTAAATATTCTTATCTTATTAGATGGACATGTTTTACTCTATTATCCAGCATTTGAACTAAATAACTATAATCACTTTGTTTCTTGGCGATGGTGAAAGGAGCTGTCCATCGTACATACATTTTATGAGTACTATCAGGAACAAGAAGGATAACTTTATCTCCTATTTCTAAACTTTTGTATTTTTTTCTATGATTATGATAAAAGGCATATGTTGCTTGCTTGGTAGCAGATGTAGGCTGACCTGCTGTATTATGTTAAAAGGCATATTCCAGTTTTATCTTCAGTTCGTTTAGATAATTCGTAACCGATTTAATTGTTCAAGGGTAACAGGAATGTCATCTGCCCATGAGCTGTTTAATATGGATAAGGGACCTGTGAGCGGTATAATATTTGAAACAGACTAACACCAGTTGTTTCATTAGGTACTTCTCGGTAAAGCCATAATAGAAAAGGTATATGTTTGTCTCATTCATTAGAATTTTCTCTTATCACATGAAAGCATACTTTTCAAAATATTCCATCTCTCGAAAATTCCATTTGATTATACATGTTCTGGAACAGATAGCCTAGGAGAAGATCCTATTCTTTTCATTAATTCTTTTGTAAGACTTGAAATGAAATTTGTACCCTCACCTGTAGCAATTATTTTACATATGCCAGTTCTCGAAAATATTTGCAATAAAGCTTCACAAGTTATTGTAGCTGATATATTCCTAAGACATATAGCTTAACGCTATCTTGACATTGGTCTGTTGCATAGAATACGTATTTAATCCTGTACTACTTGGGTATATTGGACCTATGAGATCAACATTAATGATTTCAAAATTCTCATCAAGTCGAGTTACTGGAGTTATAGCAATTTCACTGGATGGCCTCTTTTTAGCTTGTAGCTGACATGAAATGCAGATTATCACAAAAATTCTCGACACCGTGTTTTTATACTTGGCCAACAGAATGAATATTTTAAACGTTCTAAAGTTTTCTTTTTGTGAAAATGTCCACTCCATACACTAGAATGTGCGAGCTTTAATAATTGAGTTATGCGGTCACATAATTGGCCAATAGGTTCACATAAAATTTTATTTATATAATACAGTAAGTCATTTTTGAAAAAATAGCCATTAAAACCGTTATTGGCGTCTTGACTGCATTTAACTAGGGTTCTACATCGTTCTTTTCCTGCAAATGAAATTTACATGAATCCGAAACAAAATTCTTCGCATCACTCTCATTAATATTAACTATTGTCACGTATTTTTAGAGGAATCATTGATAGCGTACATTTGTATTTTAGTGTCTTCGGCAGTATTGGACGCTATGTTATCCTCACTATAACTAAAAATATATCTTCATGATATTCAAAATTACCTTTAGATGAAATCAGTTAATTATTAGCACTAAAACTTAATAGTAAATCAGGTACTATATTATTAACTATATAATCCATAAATGAAACAGGTGCGAAAGAGTATTTTGTTGGGAACTCATCATTAAATTTATATTTATTAAAGGTGAATTAACCTTCTGTTCAAAAGCATATTTTAATATTACACTTCCAAATGATCTTTTACAATACTCTGGTACAGTACTCTTTATAATATTAATCTGAGTGGTAGTACCAGCGACAGCATTTAACACTTTATTTTCACATTCTATTTGTAGTGTAATTCTATTTATACTCAGAATGACTATTCATTTTGCCACATCCATCCTTCAAACTTATTAAAGCATCATTTGATATATTTGCTGTAATTAAATAATTTTCTGTTTAGTTACATTTTTAATCGATTTCTATATTTTGCTTTTCAGAATTACATAAAGATATATGTTGAAGTTTATAAGGTATATCTCCCACATTCTTAGCGTGCCTTCGTGGTGTAATGGTCAGCACACTGAGCCGGTATTTCAGAAGTCCGTGGTTCGATCCCCGGCGAAGGCAATGCATATTTTTCATCTCTCCTGCTTGTAATTAACCTAATGTCTCTACAGTGGCGCCCGAACTAAAAGGGTTGTGGTTGATGACTCTCCACACCCAGGATTTGGCGACTAGGTCCCCTAAAACCCTAGTCGCCCTTTAAAAAGGGGAGTATATAAGGTATATCTCCCACATTCTTAGCGTGCCTTCGTGGTGTAATGGTCAGCACACTGAGCCGGTATTTCAGAGGTCCGTGGTTCGATCCCCGGCGAAGGCAATGCATATTTTTCATCTCTCCTGCTTGTAATTAACCTAATGTCTCTACAAGTTTACTGCATAATTCACGCCGAATTTGTTTCTGCAATCTTTCGCTATATGCCTCTTGCCGAAGTATTCGTAACACTGGCCCTGTCCTTTCAATTTTTTTCACTTTAAGTCTTTGCCAATATTCAAACAATTTCCTGTGTCGTGGGTTAGTGACTCACAAAATAAACATGTTTTAGACACGGACGTTACATTCGTGTCGCTGCTGATAATGATCTATATCTGTATCTGTTTGTAATGGCTTGTTGGGGCTGAACCGAAACTTTTGACTTTGTGTAGCCATTTTAGCGTTTGCATTGAAGGCGTTTGCTCTCTCGAGCTTGTAATTCTTTTTTGAGGTATGTATATCGAAGCATGTCTCATCATCATTCACATGACTATATTCCAATTCTAAATCAGCTAAAATTACTCTAAATAAAACTGGATTCAACATATTATTATAAGCTTTGCGATTAACATTTAAAGAAGAACCAGTATTTCTAGAGCGTCATATGATTTCCTAATATTAAAACGTCTCTTGATCGGTAAACTGGAGATATTTAGGAATTTTAGCATGTGTGCATTAATGATGACATCACGTCTTCCAAACCAAGTATTTAAAATTTGTATTGCTGCAACTTTATTTCCTTCAGATATCGAAAAACATTCTATAACATCAGCAGCAGTTCCACTTAAGTAGAATTTTAAGTAATTATTTTTAAGGGCAATATTTTCGTGTATTGAAATTTTGAATGAATTCCAGAAACTTAATCATTGACTTCCATTGACTGACATCAACATAAATTTAGAAATATCGAATTTAGGAAGGCGAACTTCATGATTTTCATTCTTATATTCAGTTGGCCTAATATCCAAGTTTGTTTTGTGTTTGTTCCAGACTGGATTTTAATATATATTTATCCTATTATTTAGATGAAATTATTTTATCCTTATTATTCATAGAACTTTCAATTTTCGTTTCGCCTTTCTTTTCATCATCTATAAAAGATAAAATTTCTTCATCTAAATTATGCAATTTTTACCCTTTTTCAATTAATAATGCTAAAGAATCTTCTAGTAAATTTTCAGTATCACTATTATTTTTGATATCGTCATCTACTTAGTTTACAATGTGACAATGATTGTGGATTCTTTTCATCCGTTATTTGGCATCAGTCATCAAATAAACATCCATTGTAAAAAATTTTTATACACAGTAATACAACACAAATAATTATATTTTTATATATATTTCTCACAAATTTCTTCTTAAGGTTTTCTTCTTTCTTCTTAAATCCATTCCGCGTGATCCGTTTTACTCTTTTTCTCTATATTTCGCTGGAGTCGGCGTCTTCGCTCTCCATAGAGGGCATCAGTGCCTTACAATGTACGTATCTGCACTATTTTAAAAATGATGCAACATAATAGCTTCTCATTTTATTCAATGTACTTTTTCGTCATAAATTTTAACCTTTTGGCTTAAATTTGAAATAGTCTAAGTAAAGGCCTGATTTAACGTAAGTTTTAAACCTCTTGTCTGAATTCAATGGACTCGGGTTATCATTCTGAAGATAAAATCTTTTATCGCTTCCTAAAAGTAATGTAACTGCGAAATTTGATTTGTTGTATATGTTATAAGATTTTTATTAGAAATCAGAATAAAATAATGATTAAAATTATAACAATTACATTAACAACAATATCCGATGGCATACATGGATCATGAAATATTTTCCGACATTATTTGCATCTTTTTCTGACAACTTAGAACCACTTCTATCCCTAAATAAAGTACTAGAACTATTTTCTTTGTACTCAGTGGTTTTATATTTATTTGAAAGCGTTAACTGCGAGTAAATAAAAAATTACACATTCCATTTTAGATGCAATACATTCACGCATTCGAAGTCTAATACTTTAATTATTACTTTAATTAAATTCTAATACTTCAATTAAGCAACTAAATTAATATTTTTCTCTAAAGTTATTTATTCCAGAAAAGAAACAAGTCTCTTAAAGATAGCAGAATCATATAAAGTCAGTTGGCAGAAATATTGGACGTAATAAAACATATAAAAATATTACGTTATATCCAGCGTGTTTGAATACTGCAGTTTACAGCTACGTAAAAATTCCTAGTACTGTTGAGACTCAGTTCCTGTATATATAAATAAGACGCTAGACTATTATGTATTATTTATGAGCAGTTGTCACAATGTCAGAAAAAAGGAAAGTCGATAGACGAGAAACCACTTGTCTCCATATTATTTCATACAACGAAAAAATTATTTTTCTTATATTTTAGGTGATGATAACATGAGAACATTTGGAAGGTTTTCCGATAAAATCATATTGTTTATTTAATCCTTTCTGTAGCTAAAATGTAAAACGGTTTTTAAAATTCAATGGAATTGATATAAGCTGTTTCTCCCGCCTTCTTATTGTTATGGTCAGCATACTCGGCGCGTATTTGGGAAGTCCGAGGTTCGAGTCCCGGCGAGGACACTGCATCAAAATAACCTAATGACTCTGCAGTGGCGTCCACACTAGTCACTCTGCAGTGGCGTCCACACATCATGATTCTCCACCATCAGAATATTGCGAGTGGGTCTCCTAATCCCCAGTCGCCCTTTAAAAGGGGGAGTATATAAGGTATTTCTCCTGCCTTCTTAACATGCCTTCGTGGTGTAATGGTCAACACACTCGGCGCGTATTCGAAAGGTTTGAGTCCCGGCGAGGGCATTGCTCATTTTTCTCATCTCCGGCATCAAAATAACGTAATGACTCTATACTGAAAATGTTTAACTTAAATATTATTAAAAACGAAATTCTTTTTTTTTAAAATGTGTTTATGATGAAAATGTAAATTATGTGTTTAATTTCTAATTTATGTTATATTATTATAACATACAATATACCTTTTGTATTTTCTTTCCTAATTTACATTACGTTATTATAACATACTATATTTAAAAAAATAGCCAAAATGTCTTGTAGGTTTCATATTGGTTTTGTTCTTGCAAATGTTTCTAGGATTTGTTTACTTGAAAAAGAAAAGCAAATAAAAGAAACATAGATTATGTATGGATTCACATAATTGCCACCATTTAGTATGAATTCTTGCCACCTGCTCTGCATTAGATTAATCCCTCGTGAATAAAATATCTCTGAATCAGAATAAAAGAAGTCCTCTAATGCTGTTTTTCCATCATTCTTGGCATCCAAAGTGTGAAGGGCTAATAAATTCTGTAACTGTCGAACAACATGGTCGTCCCGAGGAGAAAGGTCTTAGGATAAGGTTAAATATGTTTAAAAATTTTGAAATCCATTCTCATGAAATACAAATATTTATATCATACTTCTGCGTAATATTTGAATAATATTAATGACAATTATGTAAAAAAATAATATTAATGATTTTTTGAAAAATTATTTCATGATCTTTTTTGTGCTACGAAAAGAGTTCATGATCTTACAAGTGCGAAACTTATGAGATGATGGTACGGATACATTTACTGGAATTCGTTGTTAATATAATATGAATAAAAGATATATTTAATGGAATTCTTTGTTAAATGATGGTTTTCGTTTGAACAATATAGATTCATTTTCAAGGAATGAAACAACTATTAACTAAGTAAAAACATATTAAATATTACATTTTCCAAATTTATTAAATAAATGAGAAAACAAAATATTTGAAAAATATACCTTTTTGATACAATCCTATCTGTCAGAATAATCCTGCGCATCTTTTGCAGTACGCTAAGAAAAACAATAAGAAAAATTTACCCCCAGAGTTAAAAAAATTTGACCTCTCAGATATTTCATTCGAAAAGAAATAAATGAACGCTCAAAAATATCGATATCTTACAATGAATTTTGGACTACTGACGACAAATCTCAGCAAATGACATTTTTTTCCTACTATAGAAGCTGACTAAACAAGGTTTATTTTTTTTCGATTGAATACGGCAGCATGAGTTCCGACGTTATCATTCTAAGAGATTCTTTCAAATTGAAAATGCTGAAATTTTGCGTATCAATTTTGTCTCAGCTTGTCCAGCTGTTGGTAGTGCAACGTCAGTATTAACGTCATGTTTACGTGGGAACAAGTCTCAGTAGAATATTTCCTTTATATCCCACTATACATTTAACAAAAGCTTTTCGAAATCCAGTCCTTATTTTTTCTCTTATCTTGGTGGTGGATATAGCCTTTTTCGCTACGTGACACGCACATTTAACTTTACGGTAAAGAAAATTTTACTTACCACTCTTCATGTTTTCCAAAAATGGTTATTTCAGGAATGAGAAAACAAGCAAAGAAGCTATTGGTTCTTAATTGTCGTGGCTTTTCAGACAGATGATGCGGAGTTCCTTGATCAAGTTTTCTACTTGACCCAAGTGAGGGCATTTATGGATAACTTATTCGCTAATTCCTCAAGAGTTGTATAGGGAAGATTTGAGAAGGTCTGATCCATAATTTGCTTAGACAGCACTGATAGACGTCCAGAACATAATTAATTTTTACAGTTTATGTCTTTGTACCTGCATTTCTGAGACCAAAGACGCCTATCGTGAAATGTATATTCCCGTCCACTTAAAAAGTGTTTCAAGGTACTAGGACTACAAGGACGAACGTGTGCGGCGAAACTCCACTGGATTTCGAATTCTCTCCACTTTAAAGTTGTCATATTTTTAATGCGTAGAAGACACTGGAACTCTTAACAGCTTTCGATATCCGTCATGGCCGATTGTTGTTAAGTCATTCCAATGAAGACAACAAAAACTGGATTTTTGTAAATCACCAATCTTTATTTTTGCACATAATCAAATAATTTCTTAGTAGATAAGATATTTCTAGACCATAAGCAATTATAATATTTTTTATATGCGCGTTATATCATCTTATAATAAGAACAAAGGAGGGCATAGCGGCCTTGAGATGTTTGCAAGGCGGAAGCTAGGATAGATATGGAATGACGTAGTTTATTGTGCCAACAGCATTTATACTAAATCCGATGTCATTGTAGAGAATAAGCTATGATTGGTTAATTTGAGGTTGTTATATGACATAGAAGGATCGCGAATTTGGGCGAACAGATGAATTTAGGAAGAGATAGAATCTAGAATGTTAATTCTGAATTCGCCAATTATTTTTTCAAAGCAGCTGTTGTAGTTTGCTATATCTTGCATACATATGTATATTATCTTGTGATGGTATGTATGTATATGAATAAATACAAAGCAGTTCTAAACCTAATCCAATTGCGCGCTGAAAACGGCAACAAGTGGTAATGATAATGCAAAATAAAATTTAAATAAATACGTTTAAAATCCATCCCATTTCAGTTCGGAACCAAACATATTTAAAGCTGAAAGCACAGAGGCAAACTTCATGAAAGGTGCAAAAAATACCAAAACCAAAAGTGTAAAAGATAAAACGAAATTTACAGCTTTTCGTTTTATCCTCTTCAGCGAGTTGATGGAACATAAGAAGTAAATACATCAACCAGTTTCTGATCCAACGAAGATACAAATTAAAGTTTAATATTTTTGATTAAGAAATGACTGTGGCACATATTAGACTAAATAACGGTCATTTTCTAACTGGGAAGTCAAATTGATAGATTTTCTTTTCAAACTTTTTGTTGCTTATTAATTGTTAGGTTTTAAGCCCTTTTCTTACGTTTTTTGGATCAAATTTCCATTTGCTGTCATTTTTTTCAAATGTTGGATAGCTTCTACTTATACACTTTGTTTTCAGACATGGTCTGCTTCCGTTTAATAGGAAATAATTTTTATCATAATTTTCCCCCAGGGGGAATGCGATTAACACTGTAGTTTTTTGAAGGAGACTTGCGCGAAAGCCTTGTTGAATTCAAAGCGAGTCGATAGAGACCCATCTCAGAAGAACGTCGGGTGCCGTCCAGTACTACTGAGTTTAAACGTGGTCACTTAGACGGTCATTTGCAGTGCGCAATCCCGTGTGGAGTTGGACCTTGTCGTGGTCTGGGGGCTCCCTCGCAAGAGGGTCTAAAGCAACTCCACCCGCTAAGTAACAGTTCCGGTGAGAACCCCAGGGTACCGGTTCTGTGAACAGCAGCTACCACGTAAGTCGGGCCCATTTACGGTTCATGTGGTAGTCCCCTAGTAAGGTTCACACAACCCCTACACCCCTCGTACGCAGTACAAGTACAAGGTACGATGGTGGGCAAACATTCCAAAGATCCGAAGAGATCTGTGCTGATCATGATGGCGAAGTGCTATCTATGAATCCTGTCGAAAAAGACAATATCGGCAACGAAGGGTTGCCCGATAATGTGGAACATAACACGGAGTAGAGCAGGCCAAAAGGTCAAGACAGCGAAGAGTTGTCAGCTGAAGCTCCAAAAACAGTTAGGCCACACGAACAGATAGGACACATGAGTTCTTCTGATTCATCAGTTGATCCAGTGGATCCGACGACAATGAAAGAGGCACATCATAGCCTGATAAATCTAGAAAGTATATTAGCCAAAGAGACAGTTTCTAAAAAGTTAGCGCACAAAATTAGAAATGAATTCGTAGTGTTACTAAACTTAGTAACAAAACAAAATTTAAAGATAGCGCAGTTAGAAGGTCAGTTAGAGCAGACCCAAAACTTAGAGGACTATGTACAGGGACTCCTGTCAGTCAAGAAACAGACATACGCAGAGGCAGCTAGACAAAGATCCAGATCGAGAAACAAGAATAGGCCAGAGGCAGGAAGATCCATCTCACAAAAGAGAGCGGAAGGACAAGAACATGTTCTGCTAGTTTACCCGAAACCAGATGTAGACTGCACATCAGAGGAGTTAAAGCAAAAACTAGTTCAGTCGATAAATCCGACTAAACTCAGAATAGGAGTAAAAAGAGTCAAAAAGATTAGCAAGGGAGGAATTCTAATAGAGGTCCCCAGCAAAGATGACCTGACAATACTAGAAGAAGCCATCAAAGAAAATAGGAAAACAAAGGAAAGTATGGACACCAGAATACCAGAAAAGAGAAACCCAAAAGTCATAATCTACAACGTGAACGAAGAGATAAAACAAGATGAAATAGTTAAATTAGTGAAAAAAACAAAACGAAGGATTAGAAGAAGCAGAGGTAGAAGCGGTGTTCCCAATAAAAGCAAAGTATGGACAGCACTGGGTGCTATCAGTGGACCCAACCACGTTTAATAAATTAACAGAGAAAGGGAAAGTCAACATTAAATGGTCACGCCTTAGAATTAAGGAGTATCTGAAAGTATCCCGTTGTGCAAAATGCTTGGGATACAACCACGTCGCAAAAAACTGCAAAAACGAAAGAGTCTGCGCCGGTTGCGGAGACCAAGATCATGAAATTAAAGAATGCCCAGCAAAAGACAGAAAGTGCGTAAACTGCACAATTGCCAATAGAAAATTTAACGCGGGATACAACCCCAATCACGATACAAGAAGCCCGAAGTGCCCATGTTACGAAAGAGAGTTAAACAAATTGATCAATAGAACAAACTATGGACTGTGAAGTCTTACAGATAAATCTACAGCACTCCCGGAGTGCAACAGAAGCAATGAAGATTAATCTAGCACATAATGACAAAATTAAAATAGCATGCGTGCAAGAGCCATACATAGTGAAAAACAAGATGTATGGCCTCCCAATAGTCTACAGAAAATATTACCATGAAAATAATGCTAAGGCAGCTATAATACTGACCGACAATAGAATTCCAGTCTGTCAGATGCATAGCGACTCACTAGTAGTTGCTCTCAGACTGGAAATGGAAACTCCTCTACTGATAGTATCAGTTTATTGTCCACCCTCACAAGATTTAGATGAAGTTCTCCTAACATTGCAAAGAATAGTAATAGAAAGCAAGATAACCACAATAGTATGCGGCGATCTAAACGCCAAACATCCGATCTGGAGTCCGACTCCAGCGGATCCAAGAGGAACCAGAGTGTGCGAGCTTCTAGCCATAACAGGACTCTCAATAGTTAATGATGACCAGACAACGCCTACCTTTGCTGGAGCAAGAGGTAACTCCTGGGTAGACCTAACTATGCAAAAGCAACAAGGCCAGGAATTACAAATAGTCAACTGGAAAATAGACGACGTAGAAAACGGCAGTGACCACAATAGTATTTATTTCCAAATCCGGATAAGGAACCTACCAAATAAGGAAAATAATAGACTCCACATTGAAAAGACGGATTGGTTAGACTTCAAACAAGAAATCTGGAAAAATTACAAACCAGAAAACACCCAAGACAAGGTACAAATAGACAGCCATATAGAAAAAACAACGAAGATGTTACAGGATGCCTATGAAAAGACCAGAAAAAACAAAAGCGTAAATAAACCCCGAAGAAGATACACCCCCTGGTGGTCGTCCGAGATAGGACAACTCAGGAAACTGGTTCGGGCACTTAGGAAAAGATTCCAAAAAGCCCAGATAGAAGACCGACCATACTATACACAGAAATACAAGATCTATGCAGCACGATATAAGAAGGCAATGTACAAAGCGAAAAGACAATATTGGAATGAATACTGGGAGAGTGTTACCACAAACACGCCCTTCGGCACATTCTTCGAAATGATTAAGAACAAGAACATAGGCCCGCTCCGGATTAACAGCATCCGAAAAGAGGACAGGACAAAAACAACAACAATAAAGGAATCCATAGAAGCAATAATAGATCACCACTTTCCCCAAGATAATGATCAGGACGATACCGAAGTCCACTCCCGGATAAGAAACGAATCCAGAATTCCCCCAGATACCCCGGATGATGTCCCCTTCTCGCGGGAAGAAATAAAAAGAATAATAGAAAGCACGAAAAAGAAGAAGGCTCCAGGTCTGGATAACCTCACAATTGGAGCAGTAGAAGAGTTAAGAGTAGCAAACGAAGGCATATTTCAGAATCTTCTCAACAGTTGCCTTGAACAAGGCCACATGGAAGAATGCAGAATTAGTCTTGTTTCCAAAAGACGGGAAAGACAAAACAAAAGCGAGTGCCTACAGACCAATTTGTTTACTATCCGCATGGGGCAAAGTTTTAGACAAACTGATTACCCAAAGGTTGACCTTCCACCTAGAAAATAATAGGCTTCTGAACGATAAGCAGTTCGGCTTCCGAAAAGGGAAAAGTACTGTAGACGCGGTCGACCACCTGCAGAAGATAATCCAAAGAAATAAACAAAAGAATCTACACACCTGTGTCATCTCACTGGATGTCGCCTCGGCGTTCAACCAGCTGTGGTGGCCGGGACTAAAGAAGAGACTCAAAGAGCTAAGATGCCCAAAAAATATCTATAACCTAATAGACAGCTACCTCACAGATAGGAAAGTAACCTACAAAAGAGATGGCGTACGGGTTATTAAGAAATACTACAAAGGTGCGCCACAAGGGTCGAACATCGGGCCTATACTCTGGAACATAATGGCAGATACTGCCCTTCAAATAGATTTCGCAGATACAGCAATAATACAGGCCTACGCCGACGACTTTATCATTATCATCAAAGGCGGCAACAGGTCACTAATAGAAAGACGTGCTACAGAAGCACTCAATAGATTAACAAATTGGAATCAGACGTACAAACTCAAGTTCAGCATAGAGAAAACCCAGATGATATTGTTCCCTAAGGGCACAAAGATAGAATCTAACACACCGAGAATAAAGTGGAACAACATCCCACTCAGGCGCCAAGATACGCTCCAGTACTTAGGCTTCCTGCTCGACAAAAAGCTCACGTGGGTTCCACACTTAACAGAAGTCAGGAACAAGACCAGCAAAATAATCAATAGCCTAAATAGGACGATGAGCGACAGATGGGACCTCAAAGGAAGATTGCTAAAAGAATTATACCTAAAAGCAGTAGAAAGAATGATAATTTACGGCTGTCCAGTCTGGATGACGAACACAGTTCGGGTTCAGACAAAACTAGCCCAGATTCAGAGGATAGCTTTACTGAAGATCACTAAAGCATTCACGACAACATCAACAGTCGCCCTGCAAATATTAGCAGGAGTTATGCCATTAGATCTAAAAGCGAATAGAGAAAAACTAATCTACCGATTATCCCACTACGAAGAAGACGCAATCTTCGAAGGAGTCACCATTATTCCACACGATGCGGTAGAAAACCTCAGCCAAGATTCCGATCACCATCCAGCGGAGCTTAGGAACATAGCATGGGGCAAAGCTATGCCGAAGGGTTCAGATATAGAGATCTTCACGGACGGATCGCGCATAGGCGGCCAAGTAGGCGCAGCCTTCGTCGCGTACCACCAAGGTCGAGAGATCTACAAAGAAGGCCAGAGACTCTCAAATGAGGCAACAGTATTCCAGGCAGAGTCCTACGCCCTTAAAAGAGCAGCCCTCTGGGCAGGAAATCAAGATGTTAAGAACAAGCTCAGCTTCTTTACAGACAGCATGAGTGTGTTGCAAGCACTCAATGAAAGAGGAAAAGTGGCTAAACACGCAGCCACGCTAAAAGAAATACTCAAGACCCTTCGAGAACATCACTCAGTCCAGATCCATTGGGTGAGAGGACACATGGGGCTTCTCGGCAACGAAGAAGCAGACGTACAGGCAAAAGCGGCAGCACAAAAAGAAGATATCGATGTCAGTATCCCTATTTCCACGGACGTAGCTAAAAGACTCATCACTAAGTTCCTTCTCGACACATGGCAAGACCGCTGGAACGAGGAAGAAAATGGGAGACACACGTACAGGTTCTTCCCAAAAGTCAGCCTGAAAAGATTAAGATCAGACCACTACGTCATCCAAGCCTTGACAAACCATGGGAAATTCCCAGCCTACTTTCAAAGATTCCTGAGTCGCAATGCAAGATGCGCCTGCGGCACCCCAGGACACCAAGCAGATGCCATTCACTACATCCTCGATTGTAGCCTTATGAAGGACCTAAGACAGAGACACTTCCGAGCAAACTACAGAAATCAGCCATTGGTCTCCCTGACCACGGATTTCTACTCAAGAAAAGGAGTCCGCAACATCTTCAAGGACCTGAACTCAAGAGATGATATATTCCTGGAGGAATTGTAACAGGTACGAGTACCTGCCCACCAAATATTGACGATGTACATATGTAAATAGTTTTGTAGTCCTAAAAGGACATATTTAACCTCAAAATCATTAATCTAGATGTAATAAGTGTATGTGTAATTGTTATATGTAATGTTTTAATATTAATAATAAAGGACGTAAGTCCACACAAGCTAGATTACTAGCGCAACGATCAGGATGATTTCAAGCCCGGTAGTGCCTTCTCTGGAATTGGCGGAACCGGTTAGTGCTCAAAACACTAGTTATCATAATTTTAAGCCTATTTCCCTGCTCATGATTTTAATGCTATAATTTTGCAAAAATTTCTTACTCTGTTCTATACGGTTTAAATTCTTACATTTTTCATGTGCTAACCTGCTTTGTATTTTATGTTTGCCTTGTTATGTTATGTTAATGTTAATTTTTAAAGTTCTTTAAGCTCTTTTATAATTTTTATGCTATAATTTTTCAAATGTTTTCACTACTTACTACTTGCAATATTTACTGCACTACTGCTTGTGGAGGTTTGACTGATAAAGACGCAAATTACTCTGATTAATTTTGTAAAATTATTTAAGTTATTTAACTTTAATCTGCGCAATTAAATACGCAATTACCTTTTTATTAGAAGGCACAAGAACTATCAAAAGTTAAGCGACTTGCCAGCAGGAAGGAGAAATATCGAAAGAGGATGTGTAGTCAGTTGCGGTACTATTTAAGCTTGGAAAGTCTTTGCTTTCATACTGAGCAGCAACTGGCCAAAGGTTTACAGCAGTAATTTAAAGGTATGTAATAAAAAAAATGAAAAATGGGCAGGTCCTTTACAAGCGAATCAGCGTAACATACTGGCTGATGTCAGCGGGATGATTAAATACAATTAGTATAAAAACATCCGTTCCTTATACAAGGTAACTGCCTTTTAGCATTAACAAAAATAAATAAACGGATCAAAATAAAAATAATAAAGTTTTTATTTACTTTTATGGCCATAAAATTCTTTACAGTACGTAAGTAAATACACAAAAAATTAAAATTCGAGTTAAGACGAATAACCTGTATAATTAAGCATTGTCTTGGAAATTTAGTACACATAACTTTACAGTAAAATAATTTAAAGCAACACCTTTAGATAAAAAGAACCAGACTGAGAGAAATAATCAAATTTGGAATAAAGTTGTCACAATTAAGGTTTACAATCTTCATAACGATAGTTGTTTAGGGAAGACCTTACAAAAATTTCCACATGGTATTATAAATGCCAAAATTTTGAATATATCCATTAATAATTATGTATAATTCCAACATATTTCAAAATCGTATAACTAATTCTCATTCCATTTAAGATCATTTGAAATAGTTTTATTAACATTATGCTTTTTTTATTATTAACATATTTCAAATTAAAACTGGAAGATTCCACAAGCTTTCTCTAAATGCCAACATATTTATCTTATAGGCATATACACTTAAACAAACCAGTGTTCTGCAGCACTGGCCTATGAAGACTGTTACAGTTACTTTTTAAACAATTCCTTGTTTAAAAACAACTGACCTTTTTAAACTGCGCAAAAACATTTCATTTTATAAAAAAGAATTAATTTCACTCCATTATAAAAAAAAATAATTATATATTAGAAAATTGCAAGGTGGAAGCCTCGAAAGTTTATGTTTAATTCATTCTCAAAATTTTTAGATTTAAACAATAAAGCAAAAATAGATTAATCATTTGAATAACGTTCCCTAAATGAAATCTTAAAATTCTTTAATTTCATAAATCAAATTAGTAAAATTCGAATTTCTAATGCCATATAATATTTCCTAAAACAATGTTGTACTTTTAATCCATTATAAGGAAAAACAGCATTATGTATTCAGAATTTCAGTATAGTAATAACGATTAGCAATTTCTTTATGATATTTCTAGTTGCACTAATAGAAACCTTACTTTTTTAAAATTCCATAGTACAAAACTCAGAAATCAAAAGTAGACGAATAAATCGCACAAGAAAAATCCATCACATGTTTTCAATAAAGTTTGGAAAAGGAAATAAACTGAATTTTTTTTTTATTGAAAAGATTTCTGAAGCGTAGTTTAAACAATGGAATAGCTGTAGTAACAAATTATTCATAGAAAGAGCGATAACCTTGATAAGCCCTAGATTGCGCAGTAAAAAATAAATGTACGCGCGTATTAATTCACTTTTACTACGTTAGTTTAATTTTCGAAAAAATGGATTTATTTTCACCTTAAATGTTTACACTAATATTTTTTTTGAAACAGAAACACTATTCGATGAGAAGAAATGTGGCAAGGCACAATGATTTTGCAGCTGGAAATACTTTTCGACTGCACACTGTTTAATCACGAGAAGACAGTTAGTTACCCTTGATTGCGGAAACAAAACTTTCCGAAAGAGTATTGACAGCACTAAAGAGGGGAAAAAGATATTAGAATTGCAAGTTTTCACCTTCGCAGATGACAGCACATTGCATGCGAGAGTTTATTGGGATAAATAACGAACCTAACATCGAGGAACGAATTTCACTTTTTGGCATCTTCTAGTTCTGACAAATCACGTGAATCTGATATATAAACTTCAGATTTCAGATAACCACGAAACAAAAATCTATCGGAGTGAGGTCGGGATATCGCGATGACCACGAAACTGCAAAATTAAGGAGATGACTCTGTCTTGAAACGTTGTATACGTTGAAAACCTATACGCATGTATACTGACATAAAGACGGATGTATATTACTCATAAACAAAAAAGAATTTATTTATTAATTTATACATTTATGTATCAGCTGTACGTATTAAATGTACTTAACGTATAGTGTTCTAAAGTGGGAATTATAATGCAACCTATTGCGTATTTGCCTTACTATGATGCGTTTGTTGTATATATTATTATGCATATAATCCTAGAAATCTCAGTATCTAGGTAATGTGATGTCATAGCTATGTACAATCAAATTTGAATAATGAAGAACAGTCACTTACGTACATTGACCTAACATAACATTAAAAATGTCGGGCTTTTCACATCTATATATGCTCATCCCCTGCGCAAGGTTTTTGCTCTGGACAGTGGCAGGTGTGGGACAAAACCGATTAACTTATCGCAAAGAGGACGGTTTACAAGCTCTTAATTAACAGTCTGTGTCCACCAGCTGTCGATTAGACAGCCCTCTTGTGCTTTGCCTTAATCCAAATAACACTAACCCAGCAGCTGTCTCTACAATATCAAAATGCGTATTAGTTACTATGTCTTGTTGAGGGCAAAAATACAGAAGACGTTCGAGAAGCATTCCATGATAGGGTTTTCCTCGACACTTGTATAATCTTTTCCTGAAACGTTAAGGGCGAATAATGGGGTTCTGCTTCCTCAGCCCCAGTCTTCAGATGAGACAAAATGTTCGTGAATGAAAGAAAGGAATTTGGGGACGAATAGTTCCCAGTGCGTCTTTCCAAAACTAAGAATAATATAGTTTGTATTAGTTTTGTATAGCATGCTGCTTGACGGTTTAAGAAATAGAAATATGCATGACTGTCGTGGTATAGCATACATTACAGAAAGGCAAGGATTTTTGTGAAAGAGAAATTTCAGTTGATTTCAGTGTTCCTCCTCCAGACGAAGTAGCATTGAAGTTTATTGAATTCCTCTTCTATTATATTAATTTTTCTTAAAGTTCATCGATATTTTGAATTGGGGTATTGCTTGTTTGAAATGCTTTGGTTTTAACATTTATTAAATTCTTTATTGCATTTATAGAGTAATTTGAAATTTATAACTTTCGAATTTCAATTTTTGGTCTTCATGAAAAATTAGTTCTAAATTTCATACTTTATGTCTTTACTATCTATGTTGTATTGCTTTTATTCTGAATCTGGATATTTCGATTACGTCTTATGGATCAAGCTATTGTAATTAAACTCCGTAGTAGAGTAAAAGGGGCCTATACTAGGTTTCAGAATAGTGTTGCTTCCGTTTTATCTGCAAATGAAGTAATTGTAATTTTGCATCTGGAGCGCTTAGAAAAGATTTATTCAAACTTTGATAAATTTGACGCCTAGTTACCAGAGGGGCAGTCAGAAATAGAAGAGTTTGAATTGAAGTATTTTAGTTTGAAACTTTAGTATCAAATAAAAAATCGGGCACTAAAATCAATTATAAGAACAGTCATTCTAATTCTAAAACGTTACAGAATTTTAGACTCAGTAATACTAAATTTCCGATATATAATGAAAGAATAGTTTTTTTAAATGTTTAATTCTCATGTCATCTAAAACTGTAATTCTTAGTTAAAATGTAATCTGTGTAATTCTAAACCACATATTAGTTTGTTGCACAAGATCTGTGCGTTGCACAAACTGTGCAACGCACAGTTTTTGAAAAGCGTCCACTGAGAACGGAAAAAGTTTTCAAAGGATTATGAATGAATCATGGCAGAGTCATGCGTTGCATTTCCTATGTTTTCTTACGTCTCCATGGTCATGTTGTGAACAATAAAATTCCAAATTAATAGCCAGCCATACTACCTACAGTTCTCACACTTGCATTTTCCCCGGGCGGCGAGCTTTGTTATTCAACTTTTGGATAAGACATGCCAATAAGACATGGCTCGATTAGTTTAAAAATTGGTTCAAGATTACATAGCGAAATAACTGATATTCACTCATATATTTTGGATAGGAGGTCCAAAAACTTATGGACGACTCACTATTTAAATGCGACTCACTAGTTAAAGATGTAGCTTAAGTTTGCAAGAATGTATCATCTATTGCCCATGCAGATAGATTTAATTTGAGAAATTGGAAGTCAAACTCTAGAATTTGCAACTGAATTCAAATAACATTGTTCACAAAATTCCGGTTTCGAGATTTCTCCTAATTCAAGTTCTAAATTCTTAGGGCTTTTATTTTTTTTGGGGGGGGGGTTCGTCTACTGATACCTTCAATTTTAATGCTACGTTTAAATTCGACACACCTATAGCAAAGAGGCGATTGGCATAATCTGCCGGCAGTTTCGATCCTCTGGTTCTCCTAACTCCTTACACTGTACTGATTAATACATTCTACCAAATGCTATGATAAGTTGATGACGAAGCTATGATGATCGGGTTAAGTTATTGCCCAACACCTCCCAGATGATTGGTTGAAATTTTAAGAGACGTTCAATCAAATCAATAACTGTTAAATTTCGAATTGCTTCTTACTTGCAACGGGCAGTGTTATTCAACTATATGGATTTTGTGATGTCTAATCGATGGCATATGCAAGAACCATCTACTGTCACCAAAAATGCAATGCGACGGTTAATATTAATCTTTTAGCGTCAAAGACTAAAGTCGCGCCTGTAAAGGAAGTTCCTATTTATCGAGCTTTGTGATACGTATTTGTTGACTAGATTATTTCGATGTCTTTTGAACACTTTATAGAAGTTTAATTTTTTTAATTTATGCTGAAATTTATAATATCTACTCCATACAAGTATAAAAACTTTTTTTAGAAAACAGAACATCTGAAATCATGGAAGTGATAACTATTAAACGATGAAATCATATTTCTTCCAAACAAAACTATCCAGACATTGCATCTCATTGTAATAAACCACGGCGTCTACCTACATGTACCTTTTGGTGGAATGGCCCTCTAGATGATGATAAAAATATGAATAAAGATCTGCCCTAAATATGAATAAAGATATGAAGTTGATACCGAAGTAAAGGCTGAACAAAAGATCTGATCGTATTTTTATTTCTCATACACGTGAATCGAATGATTTACGGGTTTGTTTATTCAAACACTGTTCTTTGTAAGGTTATTCGCATTATGATTAATTACTAATAACAATGAGCATTCTAACAATTAATACTTTTCGAGTAATGATATTCATTCCAACTGCCTTATGTCAGTAACGTTTTTAAAGATAAGGGTAGCTTTAAAAATTATTACTCGTTAGATTCAGAAT
Organism: Stegodyphus mimosarum; assembly: GCA_000611955.2. Classification (NCBI taxonomy): domain Eukaryota; kingdom Metazoa; phylum Arthropoda; class Arachnida; order Araneae; family Eresidae; genus Stegodyphus; species Stegodyphus mimosarum. The sequence continues at coordinate 394,716 of KK116969.1, forward strand.
ATTTATTTCCAAGACGATTTGGAATGTATCAATGACAAGAAACCTTTAGCGAAGAAGAGCCAGCTGTGTTCCCTATCCATTTGTAGACGAAGAAGTTCTCTTAGTGGTGGCAAGACGTCTTCAGAAAGCCTACGACTAAGTTTTCACCTCTTGGCCTTTTGTGAAAAATACACCTGATAGAGTGTAATTATGTTTACATTCACGCTACCTGGCCTCTCATAATTTATTTACATTAATTCATTACCTTGCTTTGGCAACAGGATTTTAGCGTTGTCATCGCCATGGAATTCGGTCGCTAGAACGTAGCTGACCTATGGCTGTTTTAATATTTAAATTTGACAGTTATATGTTATCGGATTATTATTAGATGCTTCTATATGGAAACTTTAACTACTGCATATTTACGACTTGTGAATTGTATAAAGCAAAGGTAGTTGAATTCATTAAATGTAGGGCAAAATCAAAACTTCTGTTTAGTATTTCGCCGCCATTTGCTTATCGATCATTAAATATGATCTATTCCTTTTTATATGAGTTAACTATGTTATTATTTATGTTTTGCGAAACCTTAACTTATGCAGTTTGGAGACAGCTATCATAAAATAAAGATTGTGTTTTGTAATTAACTGGTAAGAACTAAAATGCTATTATAAGCCGAAAACCTACTCTTGTCATTGTCTAGTTAGATCTTTAGAATGTGAGTATTAATAAGCTAGAATTTTAGCAAACTTAATACTTAGCAAACTAGAATTTTAAAAATCCCTTTTCAAGCTATTTGTTAAGATATAACTTGTAAGCCCAAAAGCATAAATGCAATTAAAAGCCTACAAAAGTGTCAAGGGTTTGTGCGTTTCATAATATATTTTCCTTAGAGTTTTATATTCTGAGCAAGAGCTACCACATGCTTCAGAATTGCTGAAAATAATGCAACATCAGATGATCTGTATTAGGACGAAAAAGCAGATGGGAATGGAACACTTTAAATTTAGTCTTTGTGATCAAACTCAAAATTGAATTTTCTCATTTTGAAAAGATTCTCTCTCTTCATGTCAAAATTCGACGTGACGAAACTTGTGCGACTATCACTTTCTTAAGAGCGGAAGAAAATCTTCACTTTTCATTTTGATGCCATACTTTTCGCGCTAAAATGACATTTATCCACCACATCGAGTGACATCCTTTACACCGAAATGGAAAAGTATTATACCGTCAACATCAAATGCATATATGAATGTTCATTACGAGGCACGAATGGAAGAAAAAGCCACTCACCTTCCAGACAAGCTAACGTGGCCTATCGGCCAGAATATGTTTCTTAAAGAACCATACGTTAAACATTTCTTCTAAACATTATTTATCTGGTTCTTTCTCTATACATATATATTCTTTTGCTATGCAATAGATGTGTTTGATTTACAGAAACTGTCAATATGTTTTCTAAATATTAAAACAAAGTAAGATTTTATTTTTTTAACATTTCCAACAAGTAGTATTTGTTTTATGAGTCACCAATATAAATGCTCTTAAGTTATATGAAACTACTTTAAATTATATTTCGACAATAAAGTTGAGAAACTATGTTTAGAATTGATAAGCTTTGGGAAAATCTGAGTAATATATTTAATTTCCCTTCCAAAGTTATACCATCAGATTAGCTTACTGCTAAGAATAGCAAAAGCTCAGACGGCGCCCATAAAAAGATACTTTCGAAAAAATAGATGTTTCCCTTACAAGTTATGAATGCACATGTTTAATGAAATGACATTTTTCTGTTCTTTTAATGGCTTTCTGAAATTCACTTCATTATGGATTCTACAGATACATGTATGCATTCCATGTTAGACTATTACAAAATTATTTCTGCTAATGAAGTGTGAATTTATTCCAAACAATCTTAAGTGTTAAAAGTAAACTTCTTAAACTAAGTATTTAAAAAACAAAACCTATGAAAAGAGTACCTCGTTAATTTTAGCCTCGTTTCTTAGGCAACAATAGTAAGGAAATAATACGAAGAAGCAGATAAAACGAACGTTTAATTTGTTAAGTACAGTATTTCTTTTCACGCAACTCTATGGATATTCATTCGGATGGTCGCGAAGAGAATTTATTATTACCTAAAATAAACGTTTTTTTTTGCTATGACATTAGGAAACTTTTCACTGTCGCAATCGAAATGAAATGAAAAATATATTTTGGGCTACTTTGATGTATTTGAAAATAAGTCCTGGAAATAGGCAAGTTATAATTTTTAGTAACTTTTCGACTACTTACTCTCAAGCCAATGAATATCATAAATTTTAGAAAAAAATTATTATTCGGAGCTAATTTAAATCGAGAAAAGAGAAAAATGTAGAGGGCAGACGGATCTGATGACTATGGAAGGTAAGCAAATTACAGAATCCCTTTACTGTCCAGATAATATAAGATTGCCCATATTCTATAAGGGTGAATAGGACTTAGAATTGTCACAAAACTACAGGATCCTCTCTATATGAAATTGAAGTCCACAGTGTGGCCTAGAGAGCTCAAATCTTAACTGTGAAGAACTGTGGGCGAGAAATGCCATGTGAACACGAGTCTCAGCGTCAAAGAATGCAGTTAAAATCATATTAATGTGTCATTTTTTGCACCAAACTTAGTTAATTCTTTCAACATTTGAAGTGCGTAATATTATGCTTTAGTATTTTACTTTTAAGATCGCACTATCTATCATTGCTTGCGAAAACTTTCAGTTCTGATCCGAAATGCTGATGGTAACTAACATACCATCAGCATCTTCCAACAGTTTCCGTTTTATTTCCGCTTCAAATGGAGCTCAGGAGTCTCGGTGACATCTTGCACTTTCAAAATCCATTATTCCCAATCCCATATATATATATACAAAAGACAATTCATAGTTTCTATTAGCTGAACTCCGAAATAAAAAGTAAACTTGATAGCAATTAAGAGATTTATAACAATAAATATTATTCCAAACTGAAAATTACAAAATATCTTCACAATAAAAATTGAAGCCAAACATAAGACTGAACTCTAGGAGTTTCTTGCCATCTAATCAGTGCACGGTTCTACGCTGTCATCCTAAAACTGTTTTGGTAAACCTAGGCGTCACATTTATCGGTTCCGTTATATTTTAAGTATTTTACAAATAGCTAGATTAAAAGTTGAACAATAAGTTTAAATGTGCAATATTTTTTACGTCTAAATTTGCATTTAGTTGAATATTGTCTTTTTTAATTTTTCATATTAATTAAATGATTAATTCACGTGTGCATAAATTTTTGCTCATATTTTACCTCAATGCTTATTTTATCTTTACATTGTCTTTTTTGTGGTTTTATTCTTCCCTTTTTACTATACTATTAAGAGTATATGCGCCATTATCGCGTTGGAGAAATCATTGGATCTTTAATTATCTATATTTTCTGTTTTTGTGTATAGCGGAAATAATTTATTAGTTTGTATTCAAGGATGGATTGCGAGGAAATGTGATAATCCTCAATTATTGTACATCTGTTAAACGAAACTTTTACCACCTTGAAATGTAAATTATCATTTTAGTAATTTTAATAGTTTAGTTTTCGATTTTTACATTTTTTTTCTATTGTAAAAATTATTTTTAACATTTATTTCATTTGTATAATTTTATAATGTATCATACATATGTTTAGGTGAACTTTAATAGTATTTTAAAGTTCACCTAAACATATGTATTCATCAGCCCAATTTGACTTTTACATTTCACACTTTTAAATTAGTTGAGTCGCATATTAATTTAATTTACTTTATTGTAGTTACAATAATATTAAAATACTATTCCTAAGGAAAATAAT
>KK116969.1:398570-424668 GCA_000611955.2 Stegodyphus mimosarum
ATATATATATATATTATTTCGAACAGACAGACACCTGCTTCAATACTCCTTGGCAATAATAGAACCTATTAGACATTCAGCCGTCTGAATACCAAAAATTCTGCACACTTTTCACCACAGGGAGATATGGTCTTACACCCGCAAAGAAGAAGGAAAAGCTCATATATATACACACAGGTAGATCTTATGCGAGAATAGAAGCAACAATGTTGATTTCGAGCTGACAGTCAGCTTCCACTAATCACAATACCGTTAGCGGTGGCAAAAAATTTCAATATAAAATTTAAAGGTTTTGTACTGAATTTTGCATTGAATATATATTTGTTATTGCTTGCTTTTTAAGCTCAGTATTAGTATATTACACGCTTTCTTTTTCCGTATTTTACTTCACTGAAATTACGCATCTCAGTTAAAATGTAAAACATGATTGGGGGGATAAGGCAAATGATTATCGCCGAATATGAAGAATAAATTTTAATGTTATACATGGCACCTAAAACTGCTTAAATAAAGCAAGTGGCGTATACTATTAAATAAAAATGATTGAAAGACTCACTCTCAGTGAAACTTAGCTATACTCTGTATATACATGCTATCAGTACCTAAAACAATTTATTTCAGCAAGCAGTGTACAAATACCGTATTCCTCCTTTATTTTCATTGAACGATAGGTGACAAGATTATAGTAGTATGCAATAACGCCATCTGTGACTTGACAACCTGTGACATCAGTTTTCTTAATAAAGTAATTACTATTCACAGCATGATTCCAATTACCATATCTCTGTCAAATGACCATCAATCCACTCCGAAAAGCAAGTGGATCCCAAACAGTGAAGATGGATGTAACAAAACGAACTTATATTTATCAAGCTCTTCCTTTCTTAGATTTTTACTATCAGTATTAGCAGCGTCATCACGACTCTGTAATGCATGTGGTATAAAACTCAGGGGTATTTTTCCCGCTGTTATGATCATCAAATAGAAGCAAAAACATTACACTTGGAATGAGGAAAATGCCTTCAAGTTATTTCCATCTTATACTTAATAGAACGTAAGATAAGGAAGAGATCTGTTTTTTTTTTTTGGTATCTTGAAGGTTATAAAATCTTACCATTGTCCCAAGTCGAAACTCCTAATATGTTATACATCTACCAGTCAAACTAACTTTTCTATGCGAAGAGTTTTGAAGCCAATGCAAACTAACTGGATGTTATAAGAGCTGCGGTTACATACACTTTTTAAACGCGAGACAAAAATTATGTAATCATTATCAAATCAGTCATGAGTTTCTTACAGATTGCATTTTAAATATCCTATGTAACACATGGTATAGAAAAATACTAAAGAGGAATTGTTTGAAGTTCTATTAACCCTTAGAAAACAGAAGCCTTCGCTAACCTGTATGCTTAAAATAACGAAAGGCCCGTCCCCGTGCATTTAGGCGCAAAACGGTGTGAATTTCTTTAGCTTTCTAGAAAAGCTGTCTACAATAAATTGATACAATGCATTAGGGAAATCTGCACCTGTTATTACATATACAGTCGATTCCGCTTAATCGGGACAGCCGCTTATTTGGAACTAATCTCAAAGAACAGATACCAAACTAAGAAGCCAATAGAAAATTTATATGTTTAATTGGGACAACATTTCGCTTAACTGGGACAGTAAATTTAAGATCACAGTACATATTACGAGTTTGTTACCGAGCGTTGTCTTACAGCTTATTGCGCATGGGTTGCCTTACAGCTGATTGTGTATGCGTTGCATCAGAGGCGAGCGCAAGAGCGTTCTTATTCAGTTACCAATACACATCGCGCGTGAACAGTGCATAAACTTATTGTTCAAAAATTTAACCCTTGCCAAAAGGCCAAGAAATGATTTGACACTTTCTAGCAAAATTGGTTTGCTAGTTAAAATAAAAAGCCAGCCACCTAATATAAGTTCTCGCCGGCTCGCTGAGATAACTGGAGTACCAAAATCTACCATATCGCGTGTCTTACGACAAGAAAGTCAACTGCGTGAGGAATTGGTTTTACAAGAAGAACAAGCAGGAACATCCAAAAGGAAACCCGAGGGAAAGGATCCAGACGTCGAAGAAGCACTAGATCAATGGTTTTCTATTGTTAGTGGCAGAGGCGTAAATATCAACAGCTCGATATTGAAGGCGAAGTCAGAGGAGTTAGCTAAAAAACTGGGCCGCAATGATTTCAAAGCAATTGACGGGTGGTTATCGCGATGGAAAACAAGACACAACATTAAATTTAAAAAAGCGGACGGTGAAAAGGCCAGTGCCAACAAGGAGAGTTCCGAACAGTGGAAAAATACGAAAATTCCTACTTTTTTAGAGAATTTTTGTGCTGATGACATTTACAATGCTGATGAAACCGGCCTCTATTATCGTGCTACGCCAGACGGTTCCTTATGCTATAAACACATTGCACTGACTGGTTATAAAAAGGCGATGGACCGCATTACTGTGTTATGCTGTACAAATATGTCAGGTACTGACAAACGAAAGCTACTGATCATAGGAAAAAGTGCTAGACCTCGATGCTTTAAGGGGTTGAGCATGGAGGGTTTACCAGTGCAGTACCATGCAAACAAAAATGCGAGGATGACTTCTGAAATTTTTCGAAATTGGCTTACCAGTTGGGACCGAAATTTACAACATAAAAAAAGAAAAATTTTGCTGATTGTTGACAATTGTGCAGCACACCCTCATTTAAACAATCTACAAAATATACAGCTGGAATTTCTTCCTCCTAATACCATATCTTTAATGCAACCAACGGACATGGGAGTAATAAAAATTTTAAGACTTTGTATCGTGGGAAATTGGTTAATTACATATTAGAATCCATTGATGAAAATGTATTAACAACTTCCACAACAGCCAGAGAGAAAGTAGTTCCACAAAGTTCAAAAATTTCCCTTATGCAAGTAATACAGTTTGTCGCTGATAGTTGGCTAGCTATAAAAGCCACTACAATACAGAACTGTTTTACTAATTGTGGCTTTAAACCCCTAGAAATTTCCGAAAATTTAAGCAACGAAGAAAATGAGGATATGTTGCGAGTTCCTATTTGTATAAACTATGAAGAATTTTCAACAATAGATAACAATTTACCATGCTACGATGATAATGAAAACTATGAGGATTCAATCGTAGAAGGTATTAAATCAAAACATGGAAAATTAGACAAAGATGACGATGATGATGATGAGTCACCTGATTAACCAGGAAGCAAAAAAATGTATTGCCACGTTACAGCTTTATTTTATGCAGGAAGGAAATGAAGGGAGCCCTGCATCCGCACTGAATACCTGCGCTGATTTTGTAGAAAAGAAATGCTACAAAAACAAAAAACAGACTACACTTGACTCATTTTTGTAATTTTAATTTAGAATTTTAGATTCATATTAATTTTAGATAAATATTAATACATAATTTTCCCATTTGTAATTTACATTTATTAAAATTATTGAAAAAAATATGTATTGTTTAATTTATTACCGGTTATTGGCCTTAGTTTCCAAAACCAAATAAATTTATTTAAAAAACTATGAAATTCGCTTAATTGGGACAAAATGCCCGGTCCCGATGTGTCCCAATTAAGCGCAATCGACTGTATTACGAGGAGGGAAGAAACAAAATCTCAATCTCGGCTGCTTCGGGCGGTTTCGGTCGCTTGAATTGAAACACTGTCTCGCGCGTTTAACTCTTCAAAGTGTTGAATGTTCAAATTTGAATATCATACTTCCCCACACTTTTTTGGCTTCCTTTGTAACAAATCACTTGAACCAGAGGTTTAAGCAAATTGAAGTTAAATGCAAATAAAATTAAATAAGGCTGTTGCTTAACTCTTGGTGTTACAGGTTGCAGCCAGAATGCTAAATAATGGTTGAAATTTCCAGGGTGTAAATCACTTGTTCTGAATACGTTACTTTTAGATAGGCAACTAAATGATCGGAAATAATTTAATTGATAGTGTAAATTTGTTCAGGTACCTTTTTACGTCGAACAGATATTCACTTATAGAGAAGCAACGCGCCTATTAAATTTAGGGTTGAAAATAGGCCAAATTGTGCATTCAAAATTTTTGTATGAGGTATCTTCGCATTATAGGAATCAGTGGAGGTCTCCAGCTAACCAAATAACCATAAGTAGAAGCTCTACTACTGCATAAAATTATGTGTGTTATATTTCGTTTCCTTGCACGTGTAATATCAGTAAGTCCTGTGCAGCAGCTTGAACAACATTATTTTGATGAGATAGCTAAATGGCAGACAGATCTTGCCAAATTCCGCATGAAAGCTTAACTTCTATGTACCGGATCGATACATTGGTGGAGGGGAGTTAGTTTGAACCTTGCGTTGTAGTTTTAATAAATTTTAGTTCCTTGATTTTTAGTCGCTTAGATGTTTTATACCAATAATTTGTCATGGTACCTGAGTTAGCTGTTTTGGTCATTAGCTTTAAGATCACGAACCAGTTACTGTAATTGTAACCAAGAACTACAGATTAAGAATAAGCTTTTGATTTGATAACCATAGGTAGTCAGCGAAGCATCTAGTGCAATGATAAATGGTATGAGGAGACCATCAGCTGTGAATTGTCTTTTGGGTTATTTTTTGCAAAAGAATAACACATGTGTATCTTTTCGTCGCAGATGTATAAATATTTTAACACTTTCGGGAATATCATTCATTATGTGTTTCAGCAGAAAACGTTAAGAAACAATAATTAAAAGAATACGTCATCAGTTTTATATGCTATATCTTGAGATTTTAAGCATCAAACATGTCTCTTTAATAGCTGAATTCAGTTTGATTGTTTGTAAGATATGTGTAAAAAATCCAATACATATGAAATACTGTTACACTTTATGCATATCTAATTTAGTTTCGAGTGTAATTCTTCTTCTTCTTGATAAAAAAATAGTATTGCTTTATCTCGTCTGTTCTACTTATTAAAATACGACAGTATTTCAGAACTTCCCTTCATTTGAATGCATCCAATCACTTGCCGGCTGGACAGTCCTTTTTGGACAGGACACCTGCAGCATCCCCATGGCTCTCAATGAATCCTGTTATTTCTTGGTGCACTAGAATCATCTTCTCCATCTTCCTAAATATTAGTTTCAAACAATATTTTCATAACACGTTGTAGACAGGAACACATCACATGGATCGTCGCATAATCATCATAAGTCGGAACTCGATACTCTGTATCTGCTAAGGTTGCAATTGACATGTACACATCAGTTTCATCACATACTAAATAACAGTCTCGAATAGTAGGTCTGTCCATCATCATTCAAGGCGAAACATAATCGCTATTTCGTTGCGCCAAAGCGTTCGTAGCGAAGAACACATCACACCGGTCGTCGCACATTTTATCGCAATAAGGAACAGAACTCTAGATCATTCCTAGCCGAAAACCACAAAGATATTCAAGAAACAATATTCCCTTAAATATCTATTGACTGGAATTTAATATCATTGTCGGAAACTGAAACTTTTATAAATCAGCTTCTTCTTAAATATCAGTATCATAAACGAAATCATTCACAGAAGTCGATCTTCTCTTTCTCGCAAATTAATATCAGTCGATTATAACACTCTCTATCTCTCTAGCCTCCATATAATTTTTTTATAATATTAACAAATTTGTTTCGGCATTTCTTCTTCACCCTATCAAAACTCTTCAAATTATGCGCACTTTTCAATTTTCTCCTTCTTGTTTTACTTCTACGAACTTTTCAATAATATTTTTCCTTTTTTATCCCTTTACGTAGTTATTAATTTAAATTGACTTTTGATGCAAACGCATCCCATACAGTCTTATACTGGTCGACGAGTAGGCCACACTACTTCTCTAAACCACTTTACAAGCAAACAACAATAAAATTTATGTACCGTGAATCCCCTGCATTGCTCCGAGAGAGAGATTAGCGCATTTCTTCACTCATCTGCACAACTGGAAATCCATGGCATTAGATGAAACTGCTTTTAAGAAATAGCAGATTCTGCAGAGAATGTCTTTATATTTTATTTATTTGTCAAGTCCAATAGCAAATGAATAATACAACAGCGCCTTACATAATAAAGCAAAGGCATTTATTACACCCACCTCTTATGGCTCATCAACCACAACTAACGTTTTCCTATATTTTTCAGAATTCTCTAGTTTCAGAACTTATAGAATTTCCACAGCCATTCACGGGAAGTATTTCCTTTTACAGCAATTCCTACCTTTGCATCGAGCTCCCACTGTTCTTTAGCAGTTCGACTCATTAGTTTGATAGGAAGTATTTATCTGCTACGCTAACATAAACTGAAAAGGGAAAAAACACTTTTGTTCCTAATTATCTATTTTTCCCTCCGTTTGTTACAACAAAATTACTCACCTCTCCTTCTGTGCAATCGAAGCAAAAAATTAGTACTGCTTAATGTTTCCTGAAGTCAAATTGCTGCATAATGACACAAGTGAATATATTAGCAAAATCTCAGTTTTTTGTTAAGAATGCCTACAACGTAAATAATAACTATTATAATATACTACGGATTATTAAAACTGCTCTATAAGAAAGAAGAGCAAATAGCAGAATCTTATTAATTTAGAGGACATGATGGAATTTGCTGGTGCTTTAAGGTACACGGAATGCAGAGATCACTACACATAGCTGCTCCATGTGGCAGCAGCAATGGCTGTAATATGGCTGGGCATCGAGTCCAACTGAGCGTGGATGATACGAGGGAGGAACCAAAAAAAAGGTTACAAGAATAATAAACAATTACATATTGAAGATAGAAAGAAAATACAAGAAGGAATTAAGAGACATACTTTTCTATTGTTTTTATCATAATCACCAAATCTATTTCAGCATTTATCTGCACGCAGGACCAACTTGTTTAATCCGGCGTGGGAGAAATCACGATCTTGCCTATTCAGCCAGTTCTCGGTAGCTGTTTTCAAATTACTGTTTGAAGAGAACCTCATTTGAGATAAATGTTACTTCAGTTTCGAAAAACGTCACTGTGTCACTGTATTCTAATTCTGGGCTAAATGGGGATGATTCTAGACTTCCCACTTTGGCAACAATCTGTTTGAGTTTGGCGAGAAGTATATGGCCGGACATTGTCATGCAGGAGAATAACACCACCACTCAACTTACCAGGGCGCTTGCGTTGGACGATTTCACGTACCCTTGCCAAAGTGGCACAATAATGATCGCCAGTAACGTTATGGCAATGCTTCGAGTACTCCATCAGGATAATGAAGCATGGCTCGCACCTCCAATTAAAAACAGTTTTCTAAACGTCTTTTCATTTCAGTTGTTCTCACGCGTCTTTAACTTATACCTACCCAGAGAGCCGCTGCTAGACAAATAGTGCTATATGTCTACAATCTGTAGAAAACTATTCCGTGCACAATATGCTGATGCTTGTAAACTATTTTTTTGTAATTTTGATTGTAATTTCCAGATGCTGATGCTTGTAACCTTTCCTTGGATCTTTTTTTGTAGTTTCTGGGGGCATGAGCATTTGCATATCCCAATATGTAGTGTCTTTCATGCAAATATGACGTTAATAGCATTTATTGATCTTCATAGTGTAACAATTTTAATGACCGGCAGAGTATTATGCATTCCAAAATATAAAAATATGTACACTTTGCAAACGGTCTCTCTAAGTTTTAGTATTTTAAACTCCCGTTATTAAACTTTAATAAATGACTTAAAACTCTATTTATACGTATTCTAAAATATCTTAAAAAATAGGAATATTGTTTAATGTTTTTCATCAAGTGAAAATAGTTATGATCTAACTTTAATCAACGTGTATAAGACATTAAACGTTTGAAAAATGCTAAATAATTGAATCTCTTTCTACTATTGTCTGCTTTGCTTTTGTTCCAACCTGTGTAGTTATATTTCATTTTCCTCACATGTAAAAGATGCATTCCAATTAAAATAGTAAACGACTTGGTGCTTTTAAAGTGAAACGCGAACTTTCTTGAAATACTTTATGGAATTATTCTAATATTTTTTTTCTAGCGAATACGAGGAAAGAAATGTTTGCAAATTAAAGAGAAAAAAGAAAAAGCTCAAAGCAGAGTATTGCTTTACTCAAGTACGAATAAAGCAGGTGAAATTCAAATGAATAAATAAATTTACATTTTCTTTCTATCGTAGATTATGGATTAATTTGGAAATCGTATTTGCTATTTGTTTTATCATTTTATGTGTCAATTACATTTATAGAAATTAGAATTATTTAAAAATATCCAGAAATTTATTCTCTTAAAATTAAGTTCGAAAAGTTTTCAATGTTCTACTTATATAGAAGCTTACGTGAACGTTCTTTAGATCCTTCTAGACTAAAGAGCTATCTCTCAACTGAGTGAAAATGAAAAAGTGTTATGAAAAAAGGCACTACCTATGCTACAGAACAAAATCCCGCCTTTTGTGGGTATTTAAAAAATATAAAATGAAATTCAGATTTAAGTAACGTAATTCAAGTAATTAAAATCTTTGCAATACCGCATTTTCAACAAATACATAACTTAATAACGGGTGACATGAAACTACTTTAGGGGTTACAAGCGACTATAGAGCTGCCTGTTTGAATCCGCTGCATTACACCATATACTATATGAAAATACGGTATTTAACTTCCACACACCTTTGCAAATAAAAGCAGTGAGATTTATATGCTTTCGAAGAAAGAAATGCGGTTGAAATACTTGAAAGAATTACTAGGTTTGCTTTGAATGAAATAAAAGGACATGCAGATACTAACAGTAATCTGTTCACTGACATTCTGATTAAGAGAGCTAGGACTGTTTGAAGTATTACTTGTAATTAGTTTCAAAGATGAAAGATCACTATCTTTACTCGACCATTGGTAGTTGTTCCTGGTTAGAACGGTTTCGTTGCATAAATTATTCGATGTGATCAATATACTCATTTTAATTTATTTGTCGTCACTAATGTCAAAGAAAATCACATACGAAAACCTTTAGAGAAGCATTGGTGGCTTTTCTGAGCTGCAAACGTGGCAGCACCCGAAACACAATAGTGGAAGATATTAGATTTTAGATATCAAATGCATTACTGAAACAAATAAAAGGTGAAAAATAAAATGTAAGTCACAATGCTCATATTTTAATAATTAAGAATTAGATCGCTTGTCACTTATAAAGATACCTTTCAAATACTGTGAACCAAAAGCGGAACTAAAATAACGTTTACAGGTTTTATGCGAATTGTCTTGAAGGTTTTTAGTGACTAAAAGCACAAAACTCCATTTTAGAGGACCTATTTTTTTTCACAAGCGTGTATGCTATTCAAAACAGTTTGTAGTTTTATAAAATTTAACTGACAGTAATAAATATCAATTATCTTTACCCAACACATTTCTATACAAATGTGCTGTGTCATTCTCGTAATTTGTAGATGTTGTTCTCAAATTAATTGGATCTGGAAAGTCTTTTCATAAATAAAGATATTACAAAGTACAGGCTCAAGAATAGACCATTACGGCATACTTGATTTCATCATAATTTTTATGGAACATAGTCTATATATCATATTTTATACATGTTTCTAGTTCATGCCCCTGAATTTGTAGCTTGAAATTAAAAGAGATATATCATTGAAAGTTTTACGCATTTAATAAGCTTACACATTTAATATATCCCTTATCCATAGGGACCCTTATCTTCATTTTATTAATCTTTCTGCATTATTAAACCTTTGAAGTCCAAAACGCCCGAGACAACATTTCATTCAAACAACCACAACCGCCCGAAACGACCGAGATTGCGATGTTGTTTTCTTCCCTCCTCCGTACGGTATGCAATAGCAGGTGCAGTTTCCCCAAATGCATTGTATCAGTGTATTGCAGACAGCTTGGCCTAAAAGGCTAAAGGAAACTTCATTGTTAGGAAGTAAAAAGGATGTCATTTGGAATTTTCACTCCTTTTTGCTCGTTAGTGGGCGGGGAGTGGAAGAAACGGACGGAACGAGTTATGGACGAGGACGACCGTTTCTGTATTTTAAGCATACAGGTTAGCGAAGGCTTTGATTTTCTAAGAAGTAATTTAGATATTATGAGTAAGAATATTTTTCCCAATTAAAAAATTGTAATATATGATAATCCTTTTGCTCAAGATATCAAATGTTTATTTTCTTATTCAAGCCAGAAAGCTTCAAACGAATGCCAATAACTGCTAACTCACTGAAAAGCATTGGTGCGATTATCCGCTCTTAGCTAACAACTATCAACATCTGCATCGAGATACACAAAATATTGCGTTGGAAATATCCATTCTTAATTAAAATAATTTTGCAAATATTTTAATACTAATGGGTATCTAGAGACCGCCTGGAAGAGAAATTAAATATTTATTAAAAGCGGTCAATTTCTCATTATTGTGTCTGATAAACGCGTAACAGAGAACGCATAAAACAATGCAACATTACAGAAATTTTTAAAAGGCTCTACTATATAGGTTTAATGATTAAACGCAGTAACTGCAGATATATTGTTAATAAACAAAGCACTTTCCGGTCTTAAAAAGAGAAATGTATTTACTACGAAATTAGTATATAGGCAATTAATTATGTTATTACCGTAGTTACATCATTACTTTCGAATAGGCTCCAAAAATAGTTTACCAAAATTATAGCAGAGAAATTTTATTTCAATTAAAATAATTTTAAAAGCTAAACTAGCTTATATGAATTTAGGAGAGAACAAAAAAAGAATTAGTTTAAATGGAAAACGAAATAAATCAATTTGTACAGAACAATTTAAACATATTTTTTAAGATCAATCATGCCTCTCTAAATTTGCTTTTAACCACTCAGTTCATACTAAAGCCCACTTTGCAGAATAATGGCTTTTAATGCTACTAAAAATTGCACCTTAGTATCTTGAAAGAAAGATGTCACATTCATTTAATGACCCATAAAATAAGATTAGATCCATTTTCTTATAGCATCTTGGAAACTTCCGAACCGTGAAATGCACTGTGGTATAATGCACAATTTATTGTTATTTTTACGATGCATAGTTATAAAAATGTTGACTACAGTTTTTTAATATGATAAATATCAGTAGTTTTAGTGATGAGGTTTGGTGCTTTAAACGCTTCGTTCCTGAAAACCATTACTGCTATTGAATAATAACTACATTTATATAGAAATGCAGCTTCAAATAAATCTTACTTTAAATCAGATTTGCCTTTTTAAAGGTTTTTCTTCTTAAAAGAAAACATTTTGTACGAGACTAAAATAATAAGCATAGTTGAAAGAAAATATGCAGAGCAGTACAAAGAGTAGAATGATTTTAAAAGGAAACATTTTCGACATTTAAAATGTAGAATTAATACAATAATTAAGTTTCATTGCATGTTTATCAGTTGTATGTTAAAAGTACACGGAGAACGTAATTAACAAGGGGCTTACTTAATCCATGAAACTTAACACTTTTATCAATAACTTTTCATGTAAAACAAATTAGCATACTGACAGATTTTAACATAAGCCATAAAAATTAGAAAATTATTTTTTAATCTGCGAAGCCATTCTTAATTTTTAAAGGAAACTAGCGAAAATTAAAATCCAATTTATATTCTGGAATGCCAGCTTAAAAGGTAGAATTATGCTTTCACACTGATATTTGAAAATTATCAGATATGCAGTCCGCTATAAGGATTCATATGGTATAATTCGATATCCACAGCATAATGCGTTAATTAGATTAAAAAAATTATCTTTTTTTATGCTCTGTTTGTGGTAAAATTCTTCAACTGATGGCAAGACGTTTTCGAGAGAGTAATCTTTAGACAATTTAAATAATGGTGACTTATCTTTTAAGCGCTTTCTGCACCATTAAAACCAGGTTTTAAGAAAACGCATAAATTGCGATTTGTCACAGAAAGAGGCATATTCTAATTATACATTGCCAAGGGTTTCTAGAAAACAGTGTGCATTTTACCGTCGGAATGGTAAACGTTCTAAACGTTATCAGTAGAGAAATTTACTTTTATCCCATACCCATTCAGATACTATCGTGAAATCACTGTTGTTTGTTGTAGTGAAAAAAACACATCTGTAGCTAAACACAGACAGGAATGAAAACTCTGTTTTGAGGTTTGCGCAATTCACATTTTAGATTTAATCTGCGACAACAAACGGCATCAGAAGATCTTCTATACTAATTGCTCAGAGATAAGAATAAGCGGCGAGATAAGTACATATGTTTAAAATTTCAGCTCTGTAAAAAGCGAACTAAGTCACCTAAACCTTATGGATCAGTGTTTTCAACCTCACATAGAATCTCCGTTAAAAAATCCCTTGTTCAGCACATACCAGGTTTATTATAGTCAGCTAATCAGAGAGATATTACTACTTGCAACTTGTCGGATAGGGATTTTGAAAAATGTTATCAAGTAGATTTTTTTCTATATTGCAATCCTACAGAACTTCAGATAACAACGGTCTTTTGAGCTTAAACTTACAAAATATGATCGCAATCATATGTATGTACACTTTATATGATTTATGTTATAGTTGGATCATTATTCCACTAATTAACATAATTTTAGTGTGTTATATGATTGCATCATTAGTTGTGAAAGGAATAATCATTGCATAATCCATCATTAATTGATTCATTACCAATGTATTGTCTACACCAGCAACCAGAAACTGCTCTGCATTTTGCAGACGGCAATGAAAATATTCGCGACTATTTTAGTTTATATTTGATAGCTTTTTCTGTATTTTCGTATTTATTTTCCCACTCCTTCAGCTTATAAATTATCATACTTTTCCAAAGAATAGCAATCAATGCCAGACATTTGCTCTTATATTCGGAAACGTACTAACATTCGCAGGGTAACGTCCCTGCAAACCTATTAGGATACAATGACCAAAAGAACCGGTTTCTTTGGAACAGTCCTGCGTTTTAGGGCAGTGTCCATTGCAGATATTTTCAGAAACATATAATGCATTCTGTAAATATTACTAGATTTTGTAAATGTATATACGTAATTTGAATGAATTTTAGTGTTTCATATCATCATGAGATATTTTTGTGACATCAAAAATCTGATCAATAATCAAATATTTATACTTTCAAAAATATGTTTTCAAGGATCTATCAAGGTCGATAGAAAGAATGACTTATGAAATAATTTTTGGATTTCTGTTACATCTGCACTGTGTACATGGAAAATAAGAAATAAAATAAATTTCCTGCAAACATTTAAATGTACCACCTTCTGAAACTGTACAGAATGTAAAAATGTGGTGAAAGGTTTAACTCATAAAAGAAAACATTTTGTTAAAGGATAATCATATAATACCAAGTTATTCAGTGAAATATTCAGTGAATCAGGAAGGTATCATAAAAAGTAAAATTTTTTCTCTTTTCATTTGCTCAGTTTTCCGATTACAAAATTACCAAAATTCAATAGGATAAAGTTGTACGGATCTTAAGTTTGACTAACGTTTATTTTATTTAAAAACTTTATTATCATCTCTTATTTTCCACTTCTTGCAGAATTAGCACGTGAATATGTTTATGCAAATTGTACTTGCTAACGCTTAAGTAAGTTGTGGCTTTTTGCCAAGAGCGTAGTAGAAAGGGAGAGAGGGAGCCATCTTGCCACGAGTCTTCACGCGAGCTTGCCAACAGTTACTGTTCGTCTTTAAGGCCAGAGGTTTTAGTCCTCTTGAAAGCTAAAGTTGTATTGTAGTTTTCTGCAGTTTGCGTACTACAGACGTAGTAATTTAAAACGCCAGTCTTAGTGTTAGTCATGTGTGTAAAATATTAAAAGTTAGCTGTTATTTAAATTTTATTTAGTTTGAAGTCTTATATTTTTACGTTCAGACCACAAGTGGTTGGTCTTTGAAGTTAGATTTTTCTTATAATAGAACCAACCACGTTTCTTTAAGTTTTGTAACATTAATACCAAAACTATATTTATTATCAGGAATTGAAGCAGGGCGCGTTTCAATAATAAATAAACCTTTCATGCCGACAATCCCTAAAATTAGACAATATGTTTGAAAAAATAAATAAATATTTACTAAGCATTACCAACAGCCACATTCTGTAAGGCGAATATATTCTTTCAGTGTATACTGGAATGGTCTGAATCTCTTCGGGATGTTACAGAGAAAATTTCACTGTAGTTTTTGACATAGAAAAGGCTTGCGATAAGGCATCAAAATGTAGTATTGCATCATCTTCATGCTAGTGGTTTGCATCGCAACCTATCTATTTTCATTCAAATTTTTTTTAGGTGAAGGTCTTTTCAGGTCAGGTTTGTCCTGATTGGGTTTTTACTTTGCCAGATGTATTTGTGCAAGAAGAAGGAGTGCTCAAGTCTGTGTTCTGAGTGTTACCTTATTCAGTCTAAAAATAAATTCTGTTCCAAAGGAACTTTCTCAATTGTGTCACCAGCATTCCTTCCGCGTATCGTATACTTGAGAAGGAAATGTTTCAAAATATTAAATATTCTCAATGCGCTCGCAAACACCTCTTGGATTGCGGATTAGTCTTTGCTTCATAATTGTATTGCATTTATCCGTTCTATAATTGACTATGGCTCAGTAGTTTATCAATCAGCACTATGTTCTGTTTTAATGAAATTGAATCCAATCCATCAGCAGTACATACGGATTTATTTCGGTGCTTTCAGGATATATTCTCTTCAAAGTCTGCATGTTGACTGTTATGAACTATTACTATTGCTGAAGCGTAAGCAGTTATTCTTTCGGCAGTATTTCAATATCCTGACCATTTATGCAAACTGCTTTTGCTTGATGACATGCTTGAGCATCTATTTGACTCACGGCCATCTTATATGGCTTCCTTCTCTTTAGAGGTTCTCCCTTTAATTGAAGAACATGGAATGAATGAAGTTTATTATTCGCAGAGACTCATTCAGTGCATTATGAGATTTAAAAACATTTTCCAACGTCCAGAATCCTGTAGCGAATGAAGTCCTGAAGTTCAATTCAGAATTGAAGAACCGTGGATATGAGATTCTTGATTGCTGCGTTCCCGGGCACGTAAGGATTAATGGGAATGAGCTTGCAGATATCGCAATAAAGACTACTATTGAAATGCCCATTCCTTCCAGAGATATCAAGATTGTCGTCAAGCAAAAAGTCCTGTGGACGTTCAGCTCCATAACTGGCTGATCAATATTAAAATTAGATTATATTACTGGGAGTCTAATAGAAACCGGAAAGAGAAACTCCTTTTAACTCCTCTCAGAACTGGCTACTCTTAAGATACACATAATTAATTACCTTTTAAAAGCTAAAAGTTAGCTTATTTATTGTAAGAGTAGTTCTGTTTTTTCGATTTAATACATTTTAATGGAATCATCCTGTCTTAATGCACTTTGTGAGTAGTTTAATAGTTGGGCTGTAGCATGTGATCTTGTTATCGGACAGGACTTTAATTCCATTACATTCCTGCATTTAAGAAAGAGCCGTTTTCACCATCTATTCTGAAAGATTTTTAATACAGTTTAAAAAATTTCAAATGTTTTCACGCATTTTTCCTGTTTTATTATCATAATTAATTTTGAACATTCATGGTGTTTTAATCACATATTAATTCATTAGTGGCTTATCTTACCGTTTTTATTCTGCTTCAGGTTTAGCTTGTCATAACATCACGGCTTTTAATTCCCCACCAGAAGAATATATAAATCAAACTTCATTAAAAATGTAAAATATGTTTTATTCATATTCTTATCATCTAAAGTCTGAAATGACACCATGCATAAATTAAAGTAGAGATATCAAAAATCAAGTACTAGAAGATTCAGCAAATTTTCTTAACTCATAGTATCAGTACATTAGTTTTTCGTTAAATTAAATTAAATGGCAAATAAAGGGAAAAATTGATTTTATAATCTGACCCATCAGACATTAGTTAGCAAATTTTTCAATAGAGATTCTTAATAAATTTTTATGAAAATTCAAATAAAAATAACATAATTAGAAGATGTGTTAATACAATCTCAGCCAGTTAACTTAAATACCCATTTCCTCTGTTATCATAGATAAAACCGAGTCACAATCAACCTAGAAATGAAGAAAGCAATTAATCTAAATATTCTATTCCTCCAAACAAAGCCATATTGACAAATGAAAAATATTTTCTTATCATCTGTATTTTATTCACTTAGTAGACAATAACTAATTTAAGATTAAACATTTTCTAAAACATATTTTATCTAAAATCGTATTTTATCCAAAAATGCGTGTTCTCTGCAGACCACAGGGTTATAGAAAATTTAAAGAAAGAAAATCAAGCAATCGAAAGCTCGCATAATAGACTATAACAGAATCTAATCAACAGAAAACTACAGAAGAATTAAATGCAATGAATTGCTCTGAAATAATTTTTTTTATTCGGGTATTATGATTTCATCAACAAAATTCGAGATTCACTTTAACTAACTAGATAATATTTAAATTCAGCAACTAATAATCTAAATAAAGTAGCTTTATAAACTATCTTACTTCGTATCTCTCAACACTATACAACAGACAGCATGTATTTAATAAAATATTCGTTAAAACATGCAAGATTTTGTTGCATTTTAAATCATATTGATATTCAGCGACGTTTATTCAATATGCTCATATTTTGCTGTTTTGAGAAGCTATAACACTTTATTTCAGAAAATAAAACAAATCATTCATATTCTGTGCTTTGATTTACAGCACATGGATGTTCACGTATGCTTTCCAGCTTGTTTGAACATTTTTGTGAAGACGTCCCCAGGCAGCACGCCTCCAAAAATATACGTATAATTTAGGTGAAATAAGGGTATGTTATTTTTTGCACGTTACTTTTACGAAAATCATAAAAAAGGCTGAAGATATTTTTGTCGCTTTATTGCTATTTTGCACATGTTATTTTTACGAAAATTATATGAATCCGAATGTACTGGAAAAAAAAACTACCGCTTTTTTGGTAGATTTTATTCGTCATTTTTACGAATATTATACGAATCAGAATGTACTGAAAAAAACTACCTCTTTTATGGTATATTTCATTCGTCCCTTTTACGAATATTATACGAATTCTAAAAAGACTGAAAATGAAGTTTATGAATTCATAATATTTAGTATATTTCTGGTATTTTACTTTGTTTTCCTTTTTTCAAGAACATGAAAAAAAGGGTATGCAAATGTTTTTTTTCAACAGCATTTTAATGTGCAATCAAAACTATTTTTGTGTTTTAATTGTCTTTACGTTTAAAATTAATTTTCCTCTGGTTAAAATCTTCTACGAATTGGAAAACAGTCTTGATATTTCATATAAATTTAAATTAATACTTTAATCAGTATTCTAACGTTCATATATGAGGCTAAAAGTTTTCAATGAATTTTAACATGTGAGCTAAATTTTTATATACATTTGTAAAAAAATATATTTTCTTGATTTGAAGATTTTCTTGATTTCTTGATTTGATGATTTGATTCTCTTTAAAATAAATTATTTATTTTCTTACATAAAACTTGTTATTTTTATTTATATCACCACTTACACTAATTTAAACAATTTAATTCCTTTTATGAAAATTTCATTTAACTGTAATAAGTTGTATATTAAGTTTGTGTACTTACTATATAATTTTATTAAGTAAGTGTTGTCAATTAAACTGAAACAAGACTTCAGCCAATCTTTCATCTCGAGGAATAACATAATATATAGAGCAGAAGATGCTTGAAAATATTTAACTTCTTGAACAATAATTTAATATAGACCAAAGAGATATGCATCGGATCGTTAATTATAATCAAAGTTTATGCGTATTAGGCATGCACAAACGTAATCTTTTCCTTTATTTTCCTAAACTTCTGTTCGAAGCGCCCTGAGAGCAATTTTTTTTCTGTCTGCAAAATTTTACTTTTCAGAAAGCAAATCACTCATTTTCGACAATTCCAAGTTTTACTCTATAGCTTGCATGCGATTCCAAATGCTGGAAGTTCCTACGTATTTGTGACTTTGCTCTAAATAGCTTTTAGCAAAGATTTTTTGGCTTTTAGACACATTGTGGAGGCAAAGGCTCGCCTGTGGTCACTTTGTTTACGACAAAACAAATTTTTCTCATCTATGCCCTACGGACATTTCTCTTTCATTGGGTTCTTGGAATCAGGAGCGTTTTCATCCACTGCTCAAAGAAAGCAGCAACCAGGGCGTCCACAGAACATCAGTTTTTCATTTCAACAACGGATTTCATCGGTGAAAGAGTTCTGCTGCATTTCAGTTGATCTGAAGTAAGTGCACTTTCATACCATACTTTCTATAATTATACTTATTTAAATTCTTTATTATTATAATTTTTATTATTACACTACAACTCCAATTATCTGGATTATATAATATCTGTAATGTATGAAAATTTACTATTTGCGTCTAAACCAGCATTTTTGGTATTCGGTTTTAAAGAAAGAAAAGTTTTAAACTTTATGATCTCTTATGAAATAAAATAAGGATAAGTAAAAAATTCCTTCTGAAGAATAAACGTATTTAGCGTACACAAAGGTGATCGAAAGAATAATTTGGATTTTGTTATAGTAAGGTTGTTTCGTTAGTCCGAATGCTTGTTCCAGTTTGTCCGCATATTTGGAATTCTAATACAGTTTCGTGCAAAATATTACAAACTTCTCATATATTTATTGCTGAAGTATGTATTGCTATGATGAAGAAGGCATTTTTGTACACTGATTACAGTTAATGGTATTTCCAAATGAGTCACATTTTAAGCTATATTAAAATTTCAGTATTTAATACGAGGTTCTTTTGCTTTCAATAATGCCTGGATTCTTCTCAGCATTCCTTTTATCAAAGATTGCAGTGCTCCAATAGATCTTTGCCATAATCCGATATCTGAAATTTCTAGATCTTTTCCGAATCTGAGTTTATAGATGCAAAGTAATTTATCAGGATCCTAGATGTATTACTTATCAGATTTGTCTTTAAGTAGTTAGACTGAAGTACCATTGCGGAGGAAGAATAAAAGATAAAAAATCAAATTAAACATTTTTAATGAGCTTTGATTTAAAACTTTTAAAATAATTAATGAACTAACAGATAAAAACTAATTTAGCACATAGTTTAGTGAGAGCTAGAGATTAACTAATTCTCTTCACACAATTCATCTACAGTTTAAGAACACAAATAATAAAAGCATGGGGCGTCCCTGATCAACTTATAAAAATAATGGCTGATATGCTGGGCACTTAATTATATTAATAGATTTTGTTAAAGACACCTGTATGTTTCAGTTAATTTAATAATACATTAGTCGCTGCATTGAGTAAGGTATGTAATGGAAGTTTACTGTATGATGGTATGAACTAAAATTTTTAAATACTGAATTGCAAATTTTTAAATATGAAATACTCAGTGCATTTTATATGCGTCTTATAATACTTCAACTATATTTAAAAACTGAAAATATATGAAGTGTGAAATTATTACAATTTTTCCTTTTTACCGTTTAGGCGCTGTTCTCAAAACATTGAATGAGAAGGATTCCACCTTCACAAAAATACCTCAAGACAAAAGATTGGTTAAAAGCAGCTAGATATAGAAAAAAAAAGTCTGGAGAACAAACAGCTGAACGAAATCTCTTGAAATTGTTCATTGAAGAAAACTACGCCATTAAATCTGATTTAATGTTAGCCTATATAATAAACCTAATTCTTAAATTAATTTCAAGTGTATTTCTTTTGCAAGTATTACAGTTCATAATACTTACCAACCTGAAATTTTATATTTGTAAATTAATGTGGAATATGTTCCTATTAATTTTATAATTTAAATAACTCATTCTCATCATATGAGCGTAATCCAAAATGCACGGCATTTGAGAACAAATTGTTAAATTAATAAAAAATGAGCCAACTTCTAACTGCTTCGTGTTATCCAATTGTGTCCTTTTAAATCATTTAATACCATAAAGCTATTAGATGTTAAAAAAATTGGTATATTAACGTCAACATGTACATTTATAATTATGTTAGAGGAAAAGTCACATGAAATAAACATTTAAAAACTTCAGATTATTCCTAAACAAATTAACTTTTTAAAATTCCATGTTTATATAAAATAAAATAAAGAGCATATTCAGATAATTTTGAATTTGCATAATTTTATGAAACTATTAATTTTTTATGAATTGATTAGTCACATTGTAAAACTGAACTTTTTAAAAATACCTGGATAAAGCATTTCTTCTGTAGAGGTGAACTTTTAGCACTAATCTAATATATTTATAAGACGTTATTTACTAAAGTCAGTTTTGCTAGATAACACTTTAAATAAATTACCTGTTTTTACAAAAGACATTTTCTTATGCCATGTAAATGAACGGTAGCATTAATTGATTCCCAACATAGAATTCAAGTTGACGAAATTTACTGCATATTTTGCATTTGCGAAACGTATTGCGTATAAAAATATTCACTTTAAAATGAAATATTAAAGTTGATTTTTCAGCCTTTAATTTTAACTTAATTTTTAAATAGAATTTTTCTTTTTGCATTTATTAGTGCATTTAAATTTTTCAGTTAGATATATATTCCATTTTGCCGTGCATACCTAAAAGGCGGATATATAAAAATTTGATATAAAAATCATATTTTCACTTTTAATCATAACGTGCAGAAAATGTTTGCATAGATTTATATAAAAATTAAGAGATTAAAATATGTACATTTTAAAAAATGCACGCATAAATTCAGTAAAACCGTAATTGAAGATTTATGAAAATTTTTTACCAAGAATGGGCATTTATAACAGTAAAGACGAGAGTTGATGGACCTAAATGTTTACCAAAATCATTCGCATACGCAAAAAAAATAGGGAAGATTTAGGTAAATTTCTATCAAATATATATGTTTTTGTACTGTAAAATACGGGGAAGATCTACGTAAATTTCTATCAAATATAAGGTTTATGTACAGTGAAAAATCGGTAAGATTTACGTAAATTTTTACTAAATATATATGCATATGTGAAGCAAAAAACTGGAGAAAATTATGTATATGCGATAAATATAGATTAATTTTTAGTAAAAATAGACGTAAATCCCTGAAATTTACGTATATTGTAGGTAGAAGTTACGAATGAACCGCAATCTTTCGCATAAGTATACCTAAATTTTTACATAAAACTTACGTATACTTACGTAAAAATATACGCAAATATCTACTATTTTTTAATGAACACTTTTCATGATATTTTGATGTCAAATGAAACGTTTTTTAAACGAAGGGCCATTCATAAATTGCACGTATTTTTCTCGTGCAATATACGAATGCATGCTACCTGGGTCTATACCAGAACTTATGCAACAAATTATCTGAAATTTATGTTTGCGATTTATTCACTCAAGTTAAGTAAGAATTACTCCCATTCAAGAAATGTTTGCAACTATTGATCGCATTAGAAATATACATATCGTTTCCATGATGTGTGCTCCAAATGCAGATGCATGAATCTTAATGTTTTAAACTATGTCAATGAAGGCGATTTCGTTTAAAATGAATGTTCTAAATAAAACGAAAAAATATAAAATTATCTCAACTAATTTATGGAACGTTTAACCATTTTGTTAAAAAATATTTTAACGTTTTTCATTAGAATGAAGGTTACGTTATTAACATAAATATATAAAAACAAAAATAAAAATTAAGTAATGAAACGTGAACTGCTATCCAAAAAGAAATACATAAAACAAAAGTAGAAAATTGAAAAAAAAATAATCTTAAAAGCAGAAAATAAAAAAATATAAACTTGTAAAAAATTGTTGAAAACTACTTGGTCAAGGAGCAGGAGAAGCATTTTTAACAGAGCCGCGTTTTTTATTTTTATTATTATGATTTTTAAACCTGGATACGTTTCAAAAATTAAAGGAAACGCCAATAAAGTAAATTTAGTTAAAATTAAGGTAAATGAAATGTTTAAAAGTGCAACAAATAAAATTTTTTAAATGTTTTAATTTAATAATGATTAAAATACAAGATGCCCCATGATGATTCCAAAAAACTAAAAGGAAATATCTTGAGTAAGAAATAGAAAAATCAAGTTTAAATCAAAAGAAATCCATAAGCAATTTTCATAATTAATGAAATAATTGAATAATCATTGGGCAAATAAATCAAAAGCAGTGTGCTAATATATATATATATATATAGAAAGAGAGAGAGAGAAAGAATTTTCATTGGGAAAAATTCAAGAGCAACGCGATAAACAATCATAAATTAAGTGTAATACGCTAAACAAATATAAAAATTAAATTTTTAGCAAATTAAAAAGGAAAATTGGGGAAAAACTTATAAGGTATTTTTTCCCTCGTTTCTGCGTGCCTTTGTGGTGTAACTGAATAGATCGTTGGAAGCATAATACGGAGGTCCGAAATTCGAATCCCGGCGAAACCACTGTACATTTTTCATGTTCCTGCATCAATATAACCTAATGATTCTTAAAACTTTATAAATCAAAGGCAACTGTTTAAAGGCGAAGGTTAAATGCCTGAAATGTAATATGTTTGTAATTGAGAAAATAAAACTGAATAAATCAATTCAAATAAGTTATTTATTCCAAATAAATTAATTTGAAAAAGAAAATAAAGTAAAACCTGAAGGAAGAAATACATGTGCTGTAAGAAATCGTGTGGTTTAATACGAATGAGTTCTGAGACTTGTGTTAAAGTAAGTGTCGTGTTGAGTTGCAGTTGTGAAGCTAGAGAAAAGAAAAAATAAAATGCAATGAGTTGAGTTTCAATAATTTTTAAATCTAAAAGATGAGTATTGAAAATTTAATGTAAAAATCGAAATCGAATGGACATGCGTTTCGTAAAACTAATTGATTAAAAATTAATTGGAAATTGGAAATGAAATTAGAAAATTAGAATTTTTCTTAATACATTATAATATGGAAATATAACTGAAAAAATATTGCTTAAAATATGAATGTTGGTAATAATTAATTAATAATTTTAATTAAATATATATGTTTGATTTAAAACGGTAACTTTTTTAATCAAATTGGCCTCTGTTTAAATTACAAGTAAATTGCTTTTGAAAATTAGATATTAGTTTGTTTCATCTCTTTAATAATTTGTTTAAACAGAGATAAAACAAACTCATATTTAATTTTCAAAATCCTTCCTAATTTATAAATTTCTAAAGGGGAAATAGCAAGCACAAAAAGAAGTAATTTAAAAATAAATCATATCAAATATCAGGCTTCAAAAATACTTCTTTTCTTCGTCTTTAGACAGAAAAGAACTAGATAAAGCTCCTTCACAAAAATATTGCAAATGAACTTTCAAGTGCTTTTCCCTGCAAGGATACGATATTTCAAAACGATGTTTGAACAGAAAATAATCCTACATACATGGACTATACATAGACGGAAATCATTTAGATTTTCGATATGACCTTCGGCGGAAAGGAATCGCAAATATGGAAATATCAACCAGTATAACTTGCCGGATGTGAGAAAATTCGTTTTGGAGTATAGATGGAAATTTTGTTTGTTTCAGTTTTTTGTTTTTATACCATTTGTGTACTACGTATTTTTAAATTATGAAAAATAAGTGTTAGGTTTAATTTGTAAAAGAAAGATAGTTTTCATAAAATAAAACTGCTTTTAAATCAAAGTTTTATTAATTCTTGTACAGATCAAGACTTTTCTAAGCATTTGTTTCAATATATTGGGAACAGAATATATTACTGAAATCTATACGATTATTTAAATATTATTAAATAATGTAATTATAAAAAATATAAGCAATATCTTAATTTTGTTTTAAACCTTATTCGAACATAAAAGGTCTTAAATAATTGATACACTTTAGCTTACAGGTGAATAATACAATTTCAGTATTTACAAAAATTATGCATAGTGTGCCAACACTATGCATAATCAAGAAAGTTAAATTTAAAATGTTAATTAAGAAAGTTAAATTTAAAGAAAGTTAAATTTAAAATGAAATGTTCGTAAATGCAGTGAAAGTTCCATGTGATTTACTTAATTAAATTAGTAATTAATAATCATTAATAATTCCCTCATAGTAATTAATCATCAGTGAAATAAAATTTCTCCTGAACGCAGCATAATCAAATAATAAGGTCTGCTACTCTGCAAGCAGTTAATCTACTTTTCCTAAGTGCAGGAAGTATTTTACATATAGGAACATAAGAAAAAGTCATTTGCCCTATTGTCATATGTAAACTTATATATTGCGCATACTTTAAAACTGATGCTTTCTCCTACGACATTTTAATATCGCGTAATCGCGTATTGATACGGACTTGCTGTTTTCTAGAGTGTGTAAAATTTTAAGACAGACAAAAGAAATAACTCAAAGTTAGTTAAGGAAAAGTAACAAATATAGGATACATTTGAACACTTTTAAATGAATGTTTCGAAATATCATAGACATATAATTTCAGAAGTTTTAAACCCATGTTTGCACAGTAGTGTGTGAAAGGAAGAAAGTGGAATATTTTTGTCTCTGTATTTCCTACTTTTGAATTAACAAATACATTTTTACCGAAAACTTGAGCATTCAAACCGGAAAGCGAATAGAACATTAATACAATATATAGAAATTCAAGATGTTTTAAAAGTGTGAAGGTTTTAACCACTTCAGTTTTTACAACAATGTTTTATACCAAGATATTTCAGAACTGCGATGTTTCCTCCTTGTTTTAAATTCTTCCACGTTGTGTTGTGCAACAATGTTTTCCCATTGCAGTGTTTTTGGCGGATATTCATTTAACTTTTCTCAACTGCCCTTCGCATCGAGAGATTCTTTACGAAATCCTTTATTCACTTTGCATATATTTCAAAATACCTTTCAAAATTCATGAGAGAAAGAAAAGTGTAAAATATTTAAGAGCAAAGAGCATTGGTGATGTTCTATAATACAAAAAAGTTTACACTTTTAAAATTCACACTCTTGGTATTACTGAAATATAAGGATTTATACAACAAAATAGAGAAAGGAGAAATGTAAGGAAAGAAAAACATTTATTTGCAACATCTGATTTCAATTAACCACAAAAATCTGAATTAATTAATCTTTTCAACTTGAAAATATAATACGAATCTTTATTATTAAGAACGAAGATCTTCGCCGTTTGATGTCCAGAATGTTATACAGCAAGTTTAGAGTAGGGAATGTTTTTGGAATAGAACAAAGGAGGAAGAATAGAATAACAGAATAAAGGAATAGAAGGAGACTATGATTCATAGATAGGCAGACATTTTACCGCTTTAATTTCAGTGAGATAATACTTTTTATGCAAAACATCGGTATCTAACATTAAATAAGAAATAGCAGTTTATTTTTCAATATATGGGAGATAAGTATGAAATATAAGTAAGACAATTAGAAACTTACAATTAAGAAGAATTAAACTCTACATAAACTTTTGGTTTTACAGTATGTTTGAAACAACCAATAGTTACACTTAAAGTTCAGTATAACACTGACATTTTTCTAAAGCAGAGTTCAATGTTATGCCAATGCTAATTTTAATAAAATAACTGGTGCTAGAGGGAAATAAAATTTTGCACATCAGTAACAGAAACTACTTTTTGGTAAATTTAAATATTTTAATTAAATAATTCAGAGATGAGATTACTGAGAAAATGCACGTGTTATGTTTAATTGATTCAATTGAATTTAAAAGTTGACAACATTATTCTTAAATCAATACCAAGCAACTTATCTGTGTGTGTATTTTTTACACTATTAATTTTCTGAAATTAAAGTCTGTTTTGAATAATAAATCTATATTCTAACTACTGTCAGTTGTGCTATACACGAAAAGCGTACTTTTTCATTTGTAAAGGAAGTATATTTTCTAGTATCCATACCTTTTCAGGAAGAGCAACTTGTCTTCAATATTGTCTGCCTCTTAATACATTAACAACATGAATATTACTACTATTCAAAAAGTTGATACAATGCAGAACACTCATTGCCCTGCATGCTGCATTAAAAAATTTTATTATA